>CM037785.1:3021350-3061479 GCA_021229015.1 Solen grandis
AAAGTTTGATGCAGGCTTTAAGCTGGTTCAATACATAATTTCCTTGGCAGTTTATGACAGTATGGTAAAGGGCTATTCAAACTGTTCATTATTTCTGAGCTCCATGAATTAAGGGACTATGGTGAATTTTAACCTTTAAAGCCTTTGCTTTATATAGATACATGGGTAAAAGTTGGAAATTTGAAGTAAAAAAATCTTGATTTTAGCTCTTCTTTATATAGTTTTCTATAGAACAAGAAGTCATCTGGCAATCTAAAATTCCTGAAATTCCTGAAAATTTCTAAAAACTTTTACCCATGTGGAAGTATTTTGAAGCCTTTGCAAACAAAGCCGACACAGAGCGGAGCTGTCTGATCAGGGTATCAACAGTGAATCAGGTACAGGTTTAGTCATTTGCCAAAAATATGTCTCTGTCAAAAAGACTGTCTCAACAACACTTAAGCGACATTCCCTGCTGCATTCAGTTAATGGAAATTAGCAACTTTGAATTTTCTTCCATCCAAAAGACTTGACTGTTCATCCAACACCTCATTTTCCCTTAAACAATGTCATCTTTCTTTTTCTCACCTAGCAGAAATAAAACTCTAAATGTTTTAAATATAATTTCCTATTACAACCTTTTCCCACCTAATTTAAGTTAAATTAATTAGCAGAACCATTTCACAATTATAATTAAGATGAATTTCCTCTTTTATTGCTGCTGCTGCTATTTCTCCAAATTCATTATTTTGTGCAAATGCAACATGCATATTTTTTTCCATGTGGGAAGTTACAGAAATTCTGTTGCTAACAACTTTTATCTTAAATTAACAGTTAATTTCACCAAACTGCAGTTTTGGTTGTTATCATTTCAGTCTTTGAGTATTTCTGTTTCCAACATCTTTAGGGTGCCTGGATAACATATAGCAGTAACACACTTTGCTTCTCACTGATACATCTTCAAAAGTGCAACTTTTACAGATGTAGAAGACTGTCATATTTTTTTCCTACAAACTGATTATTCTGTACAATATAACGATAAACTTAGAGCAGTCGCTAAGAAAGTTGCACAGGGGTGTAGCCAGGCTTGTCATTAAATAGATATTCACTAGAAGGATTCATGCTGCTCAGCCAAGCATCTGAGGATTCTTGAATTTTTATTTAATAATTTTTGGAATTTTTTTTATAAAGGGTTGGCTAAAATCATAATGCATGTATCTCACTTCTTGATCTAAATATTGGCTCTAAATTAAAGAGAATGCAATTCTTATCAAAATTTTAAGAACCAAAAGGACAATAACTAATTCTGTAAAAAGTCATTCAAACCTGAAACATATCATAATATATCCTTGTATACAAAAATTTAAAAAATCAAACAAAAGAGTTATCTTACTTGACTACATCTTAACCCTACAGACATTTAAGTATCAGCATTAACTATAAGTGTAAAAATTTGGCACTACAGGGCAGCCAAAGTTATCACACAGAGTGAACTTGACCCTGAAGGTTATTGGTTAAACACCTAAACATGGGCTCCCCATAAGATGTTCTTACTCCATCTAAATTTCCTTACAGATTGGATCTCAAGTTAAGACAAGAGCTGTCAGAGGACAACACGCTCGACTATTCAAAATGCTTGTTGGTAAATCAAATGAAATCTATTTCAATTCTTGCCCTTTATAGTAATAGTAAAAAATTATATACCTTGATAGTCTGATACCCATTAATATATTTATGATGTCTAAAATCAATCCCATGCCTAGTTACTGAGACATAAGCACAATAACACTGTGCATGCAAAACTTTAACCAAAAATCCAAGTTAGAAAAGGGCCATAATTTGCATCAGTCCAAAAGTTATCCTCCTGTTTTCTGATGCCCTTGAAGACAAACCTTAACTTTCTAGTCAATTCCACAAGCAATTTCTGAGATATAAGCTGGATAGTAGCTTGAATGCAAAACTTTAACCATAATTCTAAGTTAAAAGGGGGTCATAATTTTTAATTTATTCCATCAAGAGATATCTACCATGAAAGTATGATACCCCTAAATGTATTAAAGATGTCTCAAATCAATCCCATACCTGGATACTAAGATATAAGCATGAAAGTACCTTGCATGCAAAACTTTAACCAAAATTTCTAAGTTAAAAAAGGGGCCATAACTTGTAATATATTCCATCAAAAGTTGTCTACTATGAAAGTATGATACCCCTAAACATATTAAAGATGTTTCAAATCAATCCAATACCTGGATACTGAGATATTAGCATGAAAGTACCTTGCATGCAAAACTTTAACCAAAATTTCTAAGTTAAAAAAGGGGCCATAACTTGTAATATATTCCATCAAAAGTTGTCTACTATGAAAGTATGATACCCCTAAACGTATTAAAGATGTTTCAAATCAATCCCATGCCTGGATACTGAGATATTAGCATGAAAGTACCTTGCATGCAAAACTTTAACCAAAATTTCTAAGTTAAAAAGGGGCAATAATTTGTAATTTATTCCATCAAGAGTTATCTACCTTGGTAGTATAATACCCCTAAACATATTAAAGATGTTTCAAATCAATCGCATGCTTGATGCTGAGATATAAGCATGAGAGTATCTTGCATGCAAAACTTTAACCAAAATTTCTAAGTTAAAAAGGGGCCATAATTTGTAATTTATTCCATCAAGAGTTATCTACCTTGGTTGTATGATGCCCCTAAACATATTCATAAACTTTCAAGTCAATACCATGAATGGTTATTGAGATACAAACTAGATAGTAGCTTGCACGCAAAACTTTAACCAAATTTTCTATTGCATGCAAAACTTTAACCAAAATTTCTAAGTTAAAAAGGGGCCATAATTCATATTAAATTCAGTCAAGAGTTATCTACCTTGGTTGTCTGATGCCCCTGAACATATTTATAAACTTTCAAGTCGATACCATAAATGGTTACTGAGATATAAGGTTGATAGTAACTTGCACGCAAAACTTTAACCAAAAGCTGCAACGCCAACGCCGACGCCGACGCCAGGGTGACTACAATAGCTCTCATATTCTACGAATAGTCGAGCTAAAAATGAAGCTTGCCAAAAAACTTAAACCACAGTGCAGGCTAAGAGTATCATTCCTTGTGACCTTAAACTTGAAGGTATTGAACTCAACATCAATATCCGTGCTCCCTTTATAGCAAAGTGCCTTTATATTACCAGTATGTGAAGTTTCAAACATTCTGGACCATCAGTTGAAAAGATATTAAGAAAGTAAAGCTACGACTGGAGTGGGGTGAAAACTGATGAATTCATGACAGGAATAAAAGCAAATAACTTTAACACAGATTGCAAATGATGCCAATCCAGTCAGTAAAAACAAAATTTCACACATAATGATGTTACAGTACATTTCTAAGAACATGCACAAGTTACAAATTAGTAATGGTATCCTGTCAAAATAGTTTTCAATTCCTATAATCATACACCTGAAAACAATTTGCATGGCATTTTTTAACAATTCAAAAGCCCAACTCCATTCCAAATAAGATGGAGAAAAAAAAAAACACCCTGCAATCGCATTTTGATTGATCAGCATATCCAGACAAGGCAGTAAACCCTTTACTTCATATATATGCATTTTGATGCCTTGGCAAACAAAGCGGACCAAGATCAGACAGCTCCTTCCGAGAGCTGCCTGATCAGGAATATCTCTATTTGCTCATACAATATTGTAGCTCAGATTCTGCACAGTCTGCACGGAAAAGAAAAAATCATCATTTCCTATCCAATTTTGACAGAATATACATTGGAAGGTGCTGTCTGATCTGGGTCCCTTCTCTTTGCTCTTACAATATTGTAGTAGTCTAAACGGCAAAGTAAAATCCCAAAATTCACTACCTTATTTCCCATCCTTTGTTTAATTTTCTAAGTTAAAGGAATTAAAACCTTTTTTTTAAAGACCCAAATGGATGCATGTCACAAAAAGTTCAGTGCAAAATGCCATTTCAATCATATTGATCAACATACATGGTGGAATCCTATTCAAATGAACTCAAGATCATAGTTTCTTGACATTTCAAGACCACAAAATGCAAAATATAAAATAGAATTTTGGTGTCAAACTTCTACAAAACCAGAGAAGTATAATTTGCCATACAAAAGTCATCCAAGCCTACACACTTCTAATTAGTCAAGTATAGAAAAAATCTTTTGAAGTTGATCAGATCATGGTTTTGGATGATGCATCACATGAATACAAGCACATAACAATTTCATATCACTGTGTGTGAAGAAGATAGGAAGCTATATTTAGATATGATATTGTCTGTTTGCTTGTAAGCTGGGAGTCTGACATTCATTTCTCTCATGTTTTTGGGGATAACAAAGCATACACGGTCAAGTCTTGGAAAATTAAAATAGTGATAAAATTAAAATTTGTCAGTTTCTTTTTCTCCTCTGCTGATTATTACTGTCTAAGAAATGACAAAAAAATAAAGTTACTGTAATAAATAATCCGTTCAGTTTTTATGGCAAATACAAATCAATAATCTCAATTATATTCTAATAAATTTGTAAATATAAACTAAATGTGACGATAAATTTAGAATTATACTTCAATATGATTTATCAATATTGTCAAACACTGAAAAAAAAATCCTCATTCATCTCTTTCTCTCGACCAATCAGAAGCTTTTTTCTCAATAAAACGTCATAAAAAGATAAAATCATCACCCCCTCGAAATCAGACAGCAACCTGAAAACTCCTCTGACTGACCTGATTTTATTCCAAGACTGTTTCCCCAAAAAGATACACAAAATATTCATGACCTGTTGTATGCATGACAGAAACAGATTAGAATCAGTTCATGAAAATACCGGCGTCACAGCTCTACAATTACCATAATGGACCCAGAACTTGAGATCCAGGTTGCATGACTCTAAACCTTATTTGCATACTGATCCAGCCACTTTCCTTTTACTGGACGCTACTTTAGCCAGACAACGTCTTAGCTAAAACAGCTAAACTCTAACTGGGATGCTAACTTGTCATTCTGAAAGTTCTGGTTCAAGACTACCAGTAGTATGGACTTCAGCATTTCATCACCCCTAATTGAATCTGATCAAAGTAAGAAACATGAATGATGCTTGCATTTTGCCTCCAGGATACCGTTTCAGGCTTTTCCCTTGGTTTCCTCAAATAAGGGGTCATTAGTGACCCCTTGGTATAATTATATTCTGAAATATTTGGAGGTCATTTAGACACATTTCTAGGTCTAAATGGACAATTTTTGTATGTCATGGAAAACCCTGATGTCTCATCCAGGTTATAGCAACTAGATACAGTTAAAGGGCTGATAATGTTGAATGGATCCTCAAAGAAGACACGGATGACTTTCACTGACACAAATTTTACTATCAGTGTGTTTATGCATGCAGGAAGCTGCACCTGCATACAATTATACTTTCAAAGTGTTTCACACTGTATACAGATGAAGTCGTTGTTCAATGTACAAAGATATACGTGTAGATAATTCCTCATTCTGATGAGAATTTAAGTAACCCATTACTTTATATAGACTCATTTTGATGCAATGGCAAATAAAGCAGACCCAAATCAGACATCTGAGGGTCTCATCAAGATCAGGGTCATCAAGATCAGGGTCTTCTCTGTTTGCTCATAAAATAATGAATCTTAGATTTTACACATACTAAGTCTACATGGCAAAGAAAGATGCATTATTTTATTATGCCATTTAAAGTTTTGTCAATTAATATTCATCATGTCTTAAAATCTGTATATGAATATTCATAGTGATGATGATAATAATGATGTAACAAATATGATAAGAATGTGTTGTACACTTTTGGTAAGCTAGACACCTTGCATTCAGCAAAACCCAAGCCATTATCAAGTGAGAGAAAAAGGAAACAAATGGAAAATGCAAATTTTGCAGGAACAAGAATTGGCAGACAAAATGTCTGCCATGTAATTTTATTTTCTCTCAGCTGTCAGGCTCAATATTGTTCATTTTCGGTTATATCCAGCAAGTCATTTATAAAAGACATTTTTGAGGTCTTTTTAAAATGTATGATAACCAAGGATAGTATTGTTCTACATAGAATTGCTTTCAGCATGTGGTTGTTCCACTTGGTTCTATTTATTTTGTTACCCATACATAATGCACTTGATAAATATTCTAGTTTTTCCTTTATATTTAGATTATCTATATATAGCTTTATGTAAATCTAAAGTTGTGGGGGAAATCTTCAGGAGCTTTAAGTATTTCCATTTCCATTGGAGGCCTTGTAAGCACATGTATTTCATTTTCAATGTTTTAAATAAAAATAATATAAAAAAAAAGAAAAAAAAGAGGGCTATATGGCCCTAGATCGTTCACCAGAGTACATCATCTTATTTAAAACAATTCAAATTGTTCTATAAGGAAACTACATGACCCCCTTGGGGCCTCATTTTTCAAGGGATCAACTTTATTTTAGCAATTATGGTAGGCATTCATGAGGTGACCATTTCTACAAATTGAAATTAAGTTCTGACCACTGGTTTCATGGAAGAAGAATTTTAAAATTGTCTATAAAGAGTATACAGTAAAACCTCACTCTGCGACCAACTCATTTTCACAACCAACTCAATATTACGGGCACATTTTTTGGACCCGCAATCACTGTGACGCATTTCTATTGTCTAATGTTTTGACAGTCGTTAATTGGCACTATAACTTCCCACGAAAACTTAGACTATAATAGAATTATATATCCCTTCATATTAGTCAATCACTTTCATAACTACTTTCCAAAAACTATGAATTAAAACTGACATCAAAAGAAATTGTCTTGATTCAAAACAGCACGGGGAAAAGTCAAAGACAACTAGATGATTAAAAAAAAGCTTATGACTATATAATATCAATTAAATAAGAAATCAGCTTAATAATTCTAGAAAAATCAGAGATATTAAAATGGGTAGACTTTTAATTGGCATGATATGACTATAGATTTTAATTTTAAATGTGAAAAAAAAAGTTTTATAAAAACAAGAGGGCCATGATGGCCCTGAATCGCTCACCTGAGTACCATTGCTTCAACTGATGTCAAGGTTTTTAAACAGACAAGGATTCTGATATAACTTAATCTAAAACATTTTACCCCTGACAATACTACACACCAAATACCTAAGCAATGGGCCATATGGTTTCAGAGAAGACTTGGGCGCAGGGTCATTTATCACCGTAGGGCCAAGACTTTGAAAATCTTTGTAATGAACCATTAGATGCTACAACATACCAAAAATCTTAGCTCTAGGCCTTATTGATTCATAGATGAAGATTTTTTAAGATTTTCCTATTTAACTCTATGTAAAACAAGTGACCCCTGGTGTCGGGTCATTTATCACCATTGGGCTATGATTTGTACAATCTTGGTAGTGGCCCATAAGATGATGCTACATACCAAATATCTAAGCTCTAGGCCTTATGGATTCATAGAAGAAGATTTTTTAAGATTTTCCTATATAACTCTGTGTAAAACAAGTGACCCCTGGTGCGGGGTCATTTATCACCATAGGGCTATGATTTGTACAATCTTGGTAGTGGCCCATAAGATGATGCTTCATACCAAATATCTAAGCATTCATAGAAGAAGATTTTTTAAGATTTTCCTATATAACTCTATGTAAAACAAGTGACCCCTGGTGCGGGGTCATTTATCACCATAGGGCTATGATTTGTACAATCTTGGTAGTGGCCCATAAGATGATGCTTCATACCAAATATCTAAGCTCTAGGCCTTATGCATTCATGGAAGAAGATTTTTTAAGATTTTCCTATATAACTCTATGTAAAACAAGTGACCCCTGGTGCGGGGTCATTTATCACCATAGGGCTATGATTTGTACAATCTTGGTAGTGGCCCATAAGATGATGCTACATACCAAATATCTAAGCTCTAGGCCTTATGGATTCATAGAGGAAGATTTTTTAAGATTTTTCTATATAACTCTATGTAAAACAAGTGACCCCTGGTGCGGGGTCATTTATCACCATAGGCTATGATTTGTACAATCTTGGTAGTGGCCCATAAGATGATGCTACATACCAAAAATCAAAAGGTTAGGCCTTGTGGTTTCGGAGAAGAAGATTTTTTCAATTTTCATTTTTAAAATCTATTTTTAGCTCCTGTGACCTAATTATGCAATGGACCAGAACCATTTATACAACTTTAGTAGAACTTCATCCAAGGAACATTCCTGCAAAATATTTTTCAAATTGGCCAAGCTGTTTAGGAGGAGATGTTGTTTGAAGCAATTGTTGACGCCGGACGCACGCACGCACGCACGCACGGACGACGGACGACGGACGCCGGACAAAAGGCGATCAGAAAAGCTCACCTTGAGCACGTTGTGCTCATGTGAGCTAATAATCAGGATTACGTTTCATAACAAAACTTTTTAAAAACATTAAATTGATTCAAGAGATGTTATTTTCATCCATCATTTTGAAAAAAAGTATTGCATTGATCAACATTGAAGTGAAATATGTATGAAAATACCATACCTCAATAATGAGGCCAACTCAATATTAAGACCACGTTCAGACGTCTGACCCAATAGTGGTCTCTTTATTGAGGTATTACTGTACAAGGAGATTTGGCAACCCCTAGGGGCCCCATTTTTCAAGGGATCAACTTCATTTTAGCAATTATGGTAAACATTCATAAGGTGACTTTTTGTGCCAAAGGAAATGAATTCTGACCATCAGTTTCAGAGGAGATGATTTTTAAAATATTCATATTTTTTTTCTTTCCGTTGCCATGGCAACCAGAGTTCTACATGGATCAAGTTTATTTTAGCAAATTAAAATCTGTTCAGCAGTTTCAAAGGAAATGTAGTTTAAAGCAAATTGTTGACGACGCACGAAGGATGAGGCACGATGGACAACATGATCCTAATAGTCACCTTGAGCATGTTGTGCTCTGGTGAGCTAAAAACCATGAAACATTTGAACCAAAATTCCAAAGTCTGAAAACAACAGTGTAGCAGAAGTTTTCACACAAGGTGACCTTGACCTTGGTATAACAGCATTTGACAGTTAATATATAAAGTGTACCGTGACCCACAAAGCAGCCTCAGTTATGAATTATTCATAGTGAACTTGACCGTCATGGCATATGGTTCAACATCAATAATTATAGTTGCCCTTTATGGTGTACATGGACTATCATAACATGAAAATGCATGATGTGAAATAGCATGCAGATTGGACCCCATGTTACTGAGAAATCCTAATAAAACAAAGCCTGCACAAAAAAAACACAAAAAAACTTTCAACTACTTATTATCTTTTCTTGTGATGACATGTTAATGCATGTGAAAGCTGGTTTTTAACAATTCATCTCTTAAGTTCAATAAAACCTACCAGTCATATAATAAAGTTAGACATCGCTTGAAAATTTGACCCACAGTTATTAAATTTGCTTATACCAGTTTATATATTACATAAGCACATTAAATTCCTGTTCTGTTCGCCCTATCAGTAGTCAGACCATGCAATATGCTTTCTATCAGAATGAAAGCAATTACCTCTTTATGTGATGTAGGAGTTGTCATTCTTGTGGGATGGTATAACGGTATCAAAAAAAACAGCCTATTGTGGGTAGGTATGAAATGGAAATTATTGTGAAATGTATAACAGATTTTTGTTGGTAGGTATGAAATGTGATAACAGATTTTTGTTGGTAGGTATGAAATGTGATAACAGACTATGGTGGGTAGGTATGAAATGTGATAACAAACTATTGTGGCTAGGTTTGAAATGTGATACACCATCACGCAAGAACCAACTCGACATTATGAAAAGAGGGAATTCTCAGTCGCAATACAGTAAAATCATTTATTTTTACAGACATAAAATTTCACAGACATTAAACTTCACTGAATAATGTTCTGAAGAGAGTTTCAATGGTACATTTATTTGTAGATAAAGGTAAATGGAAAATGTGTGTTCCATAAAATGAGCAATTTTCATTGGGGTTAATATTCACAAAGTCAGCGAAATTTAGTGCTCCATGAAAATTAATTTACTTCAGAGTAGGTATCATGGTGTAACTATCTTGTCTATACAATACATTTGAGTTGAGAAAATGTTCAACCCACATAGAGAACAGTGCGGACCATAACTACTACCTTGTTGTTATTATCGATAAAGTTTTAGGGAATGAAAGAGTTAGTATATTGCTTGCCTGAGGTTTAACTCTTATGATGCTGTTGGCAGTGACCAGCGCAGAACAAGATCAACCTACACATCTGTGTAGTCTGATCATGGTATGCACTGTTCTCTATTCCGTCAAAAAACTTTCAACAATAACCCCCTTTAACAACTAATGGTACAGTTTAAAATAGAGGAAGGACAAGTCCAATGAAAAAATTTAGAAAGCAAAGCATGACACATCTGACATCTATGCAGCAAAGATTTTCCTTATAACCAGTATGGAATTTCAGACCCTTGAGAAATGTTTCTGCAAACAAAAAAAACCACTATAATTATGTGTTTCAACGTATAAGAAATAAAACATGTTAATCAATACTAAAGAAATCCAGAACTGCTTCTTCAGTATTTTTCTAAGGATTTAAATTTTAAAAGGATATCCAAAAACAAATATTTTCACTGTCTAAATGAATCTAAATGGAATTTCAAATGAATATTTATTTTACAATATTTCCCAGTCTACTTTATAACTGCACATGTGTGCTATGCTAACTTGTAAGACAAACAATGAAGGACAAGAGGGCCAAGAAAGCCCTATTTTACTTAACTGAAAGAATAGTCATACCACTGCTCTTGAATCCAGCTGATTTTATAGTTCAATTTTAGCCATAATCAAACTTTGGTCAATTAAAATAGAGTAAAACATAATCTTTAAATGTTTGATTAAGTTTATAAAAAATCCTCATGCTAAAATTAAAATGTTATAAGTTAAATGCCTGTTGTTTTTTTTATAAAGAAAAATCAAGAGCCATAACTCCTGACTTTATTATGATGCTATAATTAATAATCAAACATATCAAGTGAAATATTAACAAGAATGTTGGCTGGAACACGTGTGTCACCTGCTGAAGCATGACGAATAAAGTGTAATGGATGGACAGACAGATGGACAAAGATGGAAAATGATCCCCATGTGTCACCTCTGTTTTCAGCATGTGACACAAAAACTGTTTTTACTTTAGTCTACTTAGTTTTTATGTTCCAATTTTATTGTGTTTTTTCTCTCAACCCTTTTCACCCTCTATATTTCTTACAGTACATAAATGGATGATCAAGCAGGCAAACTCCTGACCTTAACAGAAAATGTGGCTCTAACACTTGACTTCAAGATATCCGTTAACTATACAGCAAAAGTCTTTGTAGTTTCAGACCTATTAATATGATAGTGCCATGGTTCCATGACTGCTGACACAAATATGACGTCCAGACGACTGAAAGTCTTAATCACCCCAGGGAAATTTGAACGTTGTGTTGGGTATTAATAGAATTATTTGTCGCAAAACCTGGATAAAATAATAATGGATTAATTTTCAAATAATGGCTGTTCCTATGGTAACCGAAAGACATTCTGTGCAAAAGCCTCCATTTTCTACGGATAATGGTCATCTCCTCTGGCAAATAAAACCAAAGGTAGAAGGCATTTCAGATGGAATAAATTCCAAAGGGATATATTAAGCCTTTGATATGTTATGCAATGTCTAATAAAGTGAATAGAACGACAATCATACATGTAATACACTCTCATCTGAAGGTGCATTTTTTGTGAAAAGCCATACAATAAATCTGAAATAAATATTGGAAAACTTTGTAAATCGCAGCCTTAAGTTGATGGACCTGAAATTTATGTAACTGAAGTGACTTTGACTCTACTTTTGTTGCAATGCTGTTGTCTCTCATATGAAATGCAGTAATTCAGCAGGGCATATTCCCATGCACTCAAATTGCTTGAGAGAGATTCCCCACATCAGTTTTTTTTTAACAGGAAGCAATATAGGCAAAAAAAAAACAAGAGGGCCAAGATGGCCCTGTGTTGCTCACCTGAGTAAGATTGCTGTGTTAGACATGATGACAAAAAATGTGGCATCTAGAGTGTTTTTCTAACATTGAACTAAGTGACCTAGACTGACTTAGATTTTGATCCTACCTGACTTTGCACTCAACTTGGAATTCATGCAGTCATCAGTCTTATCAAGTGTCATGAAGACTGGTACAAAAATGTAGGCCCCTATAGCGTTCACAAGATTTTTCTAAAATTTGACCTGGTGACCTTGTTTTTAACCACACATTACCCATTTTTGAACACATCCAAGATATCATGTAGACAATCATCCTGACCAACTCTAATGAAGATTGGGCTAAAACTGTGGCCTCTAGAGTGTTCACAAGGTTTTTCTAAGATATGACCTGGTGACCTAGTTTTTGACCCCACATGACCCATTTTCGAACTCATCCAAGATACCATGAAGACAAACAGCCTGACCAAATCTAATGAAGATTGGGCTAAAACTGTGGCCTATAGAGTGTTCACAAGGTTTTTCTAAGATTTGACCTGGTGACCTAGTTTTTGAACCCACGTGACCCATTTTCGAACTCATCCGAGATATCATGTAGACAAACACCCTGACCAATTTTTCATGAAAATTGGGCCAAAACTGTGGCCTCTAGAGTGTTCACAAAGTTTTTATAAGATTTGACCTGGTGACCTAGTTTTTGACCCCACATGACTCGAAATTATCCGAGATATTATGTAGACAAACATCCTGACCAAGTTTCATGAACATTGGGCCAAAATTGTGGCCTCTAGAGTGTTCACAAGCAATTGTTGACGCCGCACGACGGACAAAAAGCAGTCACAAAAGCTCACCCTGAGCACAAGTGCTCAGGTGAGCTAAAAAAAAACTATTGTGTGATTTCCTTTAAGATGTTACAATAAAGTTATAAAGAATGCTAGAGTGTAAACAAAGTGAAATCTGGCTATTTTTATAGTGAAAGGGGCATAACTCCTAAATTAACTAGCCAATATCAGTTATAATTGAACCCAATTGTGAGATTATGGTCATAAACATTGTCTTAAAGTTTAAAAATGATTGTTTAAAAAAAATGAAGATGGCAGAGAGTAAACAAAGTGAAATCTTGCATTTTTTATATAAAAAGGGGCTAAACTCTTGACCTAATTGGCCCATATCAGCCACAATTGAACTCAATTAAGACATTATCGTTATAAACAATGTCATAAGGTCTGAAGATGATTGCTAAAAAAATGAAGATACTGGAGTGTAAACAAAGTGAAATCTGGCATATTATGATATTCAAAGGGGCTTAACTCATGACCTAATCAAAAGATCTCGGCTTTAAAAAAATATTATCATAAAGTGTGAAGATCATTGATCAAAAGATGAAGATGCTAGAGTGTAAACAAAGTGAGATCTTGCATTTTTTTATATTAAAAGTGGCATAACTCCTGACCTTACTGACAGAACTCAGCCATAATCAACCTCAGTCGAGACATTATGGTCATAAATATTGTCTAAAAGTTTAAAGATGATTCCTCAAAAGATGAAGATGCAAGAGTGTAAACAAAGTGAAATCTGGCTTTTTTTTTATATATTAAAATGAAATTTTTGAAGTAAAATTAATTTTAATTAGTAAATACTTACCTGTTATTACTTCAGGTATGTGTCTATTTGTGCACAGCTTCCAAAACAGAGTCCGCAAAATAAACCATTCCCTAAACCCCCTAGTTACCGGAAGTGTAACCCCCGTTCTCCAATTGTATATGAAGCCATCGAGGGATACAACCGCCAGCAAGCGGGGAGGGAGGTGGGACTCTGTAATAACAGGTAAGTATTTACTAATTAAAATTAATTTTACTTCAAAAATTTCATTTTAATAGCATAAATACGTTACCTGTTATTACTTCAGGTATGACTTCGTCGCTAAGGCGGGAGGTTGCTAACAAAGAACCTTGATTGAAGCGACACCCGAAGTAGGAAACGACCAAAGCCGCCGAGGCGTCAGACATGATGATTAAACTATTGTCTGAGCCACTACAAGTGGACCCAAATCCACAAGGTTTTGTGATTGGTTAGCCAGTGAGCGGAGATAAAAGGAAGAAAACGTAGTAGAAGACTTCCAAGAGGCCGCTTTGAGTATATCATCCATGGGAGATTTATTCAAGAAAGCCCAAGAAGCAGACAAAGCACGGAGCTCATGTGGTCTAATTCTTAAAAAGGATAGATCCCTGTCCGAAAGATCCGAATAGGCAAACTTGATAGTTGAGGCTACCCAACGAGATATTGATGCTGCCGAAACTTCGCCCCCCCCTTTTATTGGGAGGAAAAGTCGAAGACGACGACCCCGTAAAGTTTAACCTTCTGGAGGTAAAACTTCAAGGCTCTAACCGGGCAAAGAAGCCGATCAGGATCTCCCCTGGCGCAAGACCTAGCAAGGCTCGGAATAACTACCGGAGGGGGACAGACCGAAGGGAGCTGGGTTTTTGCAAGGAAACCAGGTTGAAAGCTCAAAGATACAGAGCCATCAGATTTGTTAAAGCGTAAATAGCCTTCCTCAGTAGAAAAGGCATGAATTTCGCAACGGCGTTTAGAAGACGCCATTGCTATGAGAAAGACCGTCTTCCATGTTACGTGCAGGAGAGAAGCCTCAGAAAGAGGTTCAAAAGGTGCCTTAGTAAGAGCCAGTAAAACACAAGAAAGATCCCACTTTGGAGTTAACGAACGAGAAACTGGCCTAGACAGTTCAAACGAACGAATAATTTCCGAAAGATAAGGATCCGAACCAAGGGAAGAGGATCTGTGAAACTTAAGAGTGTTCGATAACATAGACCTATAACCCTTGATAGAACTGACCGCAAGTTTTTTCTCGTTAAAAAGAAAAACTAGAAAGTTAGCGATTTCTCTGACAGGAGCTTTGACCGGATTAATCTGCCGTGCGATACACCAATCACGGAAGATCTTCCACTTTGCCTGGTAGACAGATCGAGTAGATTGTCTCCTGGCTTCAGAGATAATAGAGGCAACTGTTGCCGAAAATTTCTTCTGTCTAACTCGCTGTTGGATAACATCCAAGCGTGAAGACGAAGAGCGCAAGGATTGTCGTGTAGGACCCTGTTCCGACCTTGTGACAGAAGGTCCGGAACCTGGGGAAGTTCTACAGGATCGTCTATCAGAAGATCCAGAAGATCCACGAACCAAGATCTCGTTGGCCAAAGTGGAGCTACAAGGAGGATCCGGCACTGAGATCGCAGGATTTTCCTTAGAACTAAGGGAATCAGAGAAAACGGTGGAAACGCATAAGCAAATAGATGATCCCAGTTTACAGACAGAGCATCTATCGCCCAAGCCCGGTGATCCGATACCGGTGACACAAACAGTGGAAGTTGGTTGTTCAGCCTGGTAGCAAATAGATCGACAGACGGAGACCCGAAAATCGCAAACAGAGTTGTCGCGATCCGAGGAAGTAACTTCCATTCCGAGGGAGAAGAGAATGCCTGCGGGACAGTTGGTCCGCTAGAACATTTAGACGACCCGGAAGATGTCTGACTTGAATGAGTACCGAAGACACCTGACACCAATGAAGAAGGTGCCATGCTTCCATGCACAGAGAAGGCGAGTGCGTCCCCCTTGTCTGCGGATGTAAGAGACAACAGTCGTGTTGTCTGTAGATACTAGAACAGATTTGCCTCGAATGAGAGGAGAAAACTGTCGTAAGGCTAGTAGAACCGCTTTGAGTTCGAGGTTGTTGATATGAAGAGAACTGTCCCGAGGGGACCAAAGACCCGAGGTTGTGAGACCCAGAGGTTCCAGATGAGCACCCCAGCCTGACAGACTGGCATCCGAGAAGAGGAACAGTTCCGGTTGAGGAGGAGAAAGAGGAACACCCTCTCGGAGAAACGAGGGGGAATTCCACCAACTGAGATGATGAACCAATTCCGGAGAAACCGGAAGAATGGTCTGTAAATGGTCTCGACTGGGACGCCAGATCGAGAGTAGGATAAATTGAAGAGGTCGCATGTGAAGGCGGCCCAGCGGAACAAGATCCGCTGCTGCATTGAGTACTCCGAGAAGCGATAGGAATTCGCGGGCTGAGATCGATTGCCGACGCGAAAACCCCCGAACCAGAGTTAGAAGAGACATAATTCTGGGTTCCGGAATTCTGATCCTGTTTAGGTCGGTCAGAAACTGCATCCCGACAAACGTGAAGTTCTGGGATGGGATCAACTCCGATTTCTCGGAGTTGAGGATGAAGCCTAGCCGGAGAGCTAGGTCTGTCACCCATCGAAGTTCGTCGAGAAGAGCGACTGGGTCCATGTGAAGAAGAAGCCAGTCGTCGAAATACGCCAGGAGGCGTGAGCCGCGAAAATGAACCCTGGCGACCAGAACCGAAACTATTTTGGTGAAGATTCTGGGGGCCGAAGACAGGCCGAATGGAAGGGCCTTGAACTGGTAGACAGTTTGGCCATCCGTAAAACGAAGGTATTTCCTGGAATGAGGATGGATAGATACATGGAAGTAGGCATCCGATAAATCCAGGGAAACAGCCCAGTGACCGGGGAGGACGGCTGCCCTGATCGACGAAGTTGTTTCCATTTTGAAGTGTTCCTTCAGAATGAAGGAGTTTAGATGAGATAGGTCTATGACCGGTCGAAACCCGCCGTCCTTCTTGGGAACCAGAAAGAGACGGCTGTAAAACCCCGGAGAAGTTGGAATCGAGACCCTTTCTACCGCTCCTTTTTTCAGAAGATCTGAAATGGCGAGTCCCAGACGAGGATGATTGGAGGAGAGATGAATGGGAGAGCGTGATAGTGGAGGGGGACGACTGAACGGAACCCGATACCCGTGTCTCACGATAGACAGGACCCATTGGTCGTCGGTGATTGTCTCCCAATGATGAATGAAATGAGTGAGTCTGCCGCCTACTGGAAGGGGCAGAAACACTCTTCCTCCTAATCGAACGTCTGGAAGAGGAAGCGGAAGAAAGGACGTACCCCTAGGGCTTACTCCTACCCCTTTGACTGGTAGAGGTAGAAGAAGGGGTGGGGGGCGATGAAGGAGGAAATCGTGGTCGCTGAGGACCAGATTGGCGAGCGCCCCTGGAAGAGGGATTGCCTCTGAAAGGAGATTGAGGCTTGCCTTTTCCCGAGTCCTTCGGGGATTTACTGGTAGAAGCCGAAGGTTTCTTCGGTATCCGGAATTTAGGGGGAGCCGAAGTAGGAGTGCGGGGCTGGAAGGCCACCGCGCCGTGCATTTGCTCCTCCCTGGAGGCATCCGCTACTTCCTTGATTCGTCCCCCAAAGAGGGACGAAGAAGAAAGAGGGGCCGACCTAAGCTTTTCTCGAGAAGAAGAGAGAAGTAGCTTGTTGGGGCCGTCCAGGATGGCATCCCGCCTGCAGCGAGTCATCTCGGAAGAGAGAGAGAGAGATAGCAAAATCGAATGTTTTGCCGTCGCTGCTAAGGCCTCTAAAAGAAGCCTGACGGAAGCAGATAAGGCATCCTTTTGTTGTAGCTTGACCGAAAGAGCGGCCACGAAGGAGTCAGTATGCAACGAGATGCCGGAAAGAAAGCGGGAGCGTTGCTCCCAGCGATCGAGGACCTTCAGCTGAAGCGGTAAAGAGGAGGGGACCTTGAGCCGGAGCCGACTCGCATCTAGGTCCAGTTTTGGAGGGTGGATAGTAAAATCACCCTCCGGAAACTTGTAGGTCTTGGGGTTAAAACCCAAAGGCCGAAGGTCTGAAGTTGGAATAAACCAGCCCGGTCCTGGCTTAGAGGAGGATGAAGATTCGAAATCCTCCAGAGCCGAACGGACGACCGGAGAGAAAGGGAGCAACTCCGGTTCGACTGATTTGGATTCCTTAGGCTTACCGACAAGGTCAAGGTAACCTTCGCACCTCTTCCGGGAGGGAGGAGGGGCCGGTTTGCATACTGATGCAGGTAAGGTAGCAAAGACCTCCTGAACAGCCCTGTCCATGGAAAACCGACTGTCGTCTGACTCCTCGTCCTCGTCAGAGAGAGGATTGTCAGTACGAGGTTCGGAATGAGCGCTGAATCGGCGCGAGGTGGACGAAATAGGCACGTCCTCAGCAAATAAGGAGTCCTCCTCCGGAGCATGAAGGGAGATTTCATCCTCCAAGTGTCCGCTCAAAGCAGTCCCACTAGTAGGGGGATTGCGAGTAGAGGGAGGAGACCCAGCCTCAGGGCGAGATGGGGGAGCATCCTGAGGGGGAAAGCCCATAAAGGGAAATGGAGGGAAAAAGGGCCACATAGGGGGCTGTGCAGAAGAAGCGCCCTGTGGACCCGAGGAGGGAGGAGACTGAAGGAACAGTCTGTGATCTAGGGTCTCTGGTGGAAGAGAAACCCGATCCCTCCTAGAAGATGAAGGCTCACCCGGTATGACGGGGGGGGAGGCAGAACTGAAATGCCTGGCGTATTCCCCCATCATGTGGGACCACCACGTGGAAGGGTCAAAGGTCTGAGGTTGCGCTGAAACATCCGCACCTTGAACCTTCGAAGACGTGGTGGAGCGTAAAGGGGACCGGTCCCAAGTAGCAGAGCTAGGGGACCGGTGACCGGAAAAACCCGGGGAACGGTTGTGGGACCGTTTCTTGGGCACCCTTGAACATGAGGGAGGAGGTGGCCGAAGCGGAGAAACCGCAGGGCTACCTGAGGAAAAACTCGAGTCCGAATTTTCAGACAAAATCGGCGAAGACCGGTGACCCACACGTCTAGAGTGGTGAGCCGACCTGGCCGTTGATCGGTGACGACCCTTCCGTGACCGGTCCGGGGGGACCGGCCCGGCCCGGTGCCTGGTGCCCGGTGACCGGTGCCTGGTGACCGGTGAGTAGTGGTCGGTGACCGGTGCCTGGTGACCGGTGACCGGTCCTGACCGGTGACCGGTCCCTGGTAGATATACCCGGTGACCGGCCGGTGGGCCGGTTCCGGTGACTGCGATCACGCAATTGACCGGTCATGCCCGGTGACCGGTGACCGGTCGGAGTAGTCTCCTTGACTGCTCCCCTGGGGCTGACACAAGGAGAGCCGGGCAGGGAGCCAGGAGATGAAGGCGGCCTCTCCGGAGAGGGGCGGGAAGCCTTCTTCCTGGGAGGGGGAGAGGGACTCCGACCCCCAGCAGCACTGAACCCAGAGAAGGAGGAGGAAGATGAGGCCTTCCTTTTCCGGGATGAGTAAGACCGACGTGAAGAGGCTTTCTTCCAGATCTCGTCTGTCCACGAAGCACAAACGGTGCAGGTGTCGACCCTAGAGCACCCTGAACATGAAAGGCAGGACTGATGGGAATCCCAGGACGCCTTGACATGTCCGCAGGAGCCCCGAGACTGCGACATAGTAAAAAGCAATACAAAAGAACAATGTATGCAAAATAAAAAACGGGAAGACCGAAGAAAACCCGTACAAAGAAATCTCGAAACGAGACAACAGTATATACAAAATCAAAATAATAAAACCAGTGTCACGGGAGCCGAAGCACGGAAACCCGTGACACAAGGCAAAAGGTCCCGATACGGGACGGAGATTGGGAATTCTACACGTATATAGAATAAAACCAATAAGAACAATATAAACAACACAGCCGAGGCTATGAAAAGATAAGAAAAGGAGAGCTGTAGCGCACAGAAGCTATCAAGAAAGGGACACGCTAGGTTACCCACTGAAACTCGATGGCTTCCAAAACACAATTGGAGAACGGGGGTTACACTTCCGGTAACTAGGGGGTTTAGGGAATGGTTTATTTTGCGGACTCTGTTTTGGAAGCTGTGCACAAATAGTAATAACAGGTAACGTATTTATGCTATTAAAAGTGGCATAACTCCTGACCTAATAGACAGAACTCAGCCATAATCACACTCAATCGAGACATTCTGGTCATAAACATAGTCTTAAAGTTTAAAGATGATTGCTCAAAAGATGAAGATGCTAGAATGTAAACAAAGTGAAATCTGGCATTTTTTTATATTAAAAGGGGCTTAACTCCGACCTAATTGACCGATCTCACCCATATTCGAACTCAATCGAGACATTATGGTCATTAACATTGTCATAAAGTTTGAAGATGATTGCTCAAAAGATGAAGATGCTAGATTGTAAACAAAGTGAAATCTGGCATTTTTTTAATATTAAAAGGGGCATAACTCCTAACCTAATTGACTGATCTCAGCCATATTTGAACTCAATCGAGACATTATGGTCATATACATTGTCCTAAAGTTTGAAGATGACTGCTTAAGAAATGAAGGTGATAGAGTGTAAACACTAAATTGTTGACGACAGACGGCGGACACTCACGGGATCACAATAGCTCACCCTGAGATTTGCTCAGGTGAGCTAAAAACCAATAAATAATGACTTATGCTTTATTTACATTAAATAAAAACCAATTAATAATAATTACTTTATATGCTTTATTTGTACATGTGCTTTCAAGTTGATTTTTTCCTATTTTCCTTTTTTTTCCTTAACATCCCATCTGGCTATCAAAAGCTCATTCTTAATAACATGGTAATATAAGGATTCATAAAACCAGAGAGTTGAAGTGGGAGATACAAGGATATAATTACATGTACTATTTTCAGCATTCCATTTTCTTGGTAATTACATGTCATTATCATATAAGTACAAATTTAAGAAAAGAAAATACTTTTTATTACAAGATTTTCCAGACATCCATTTTAAATCTGTCTAGCAGGAATATATAAGCCCACCCAAATGGCGCCTTGTGTGAGCCACATAAATCTTAACAGCAGGTTATATATTGCAGGACTTTCCAAAACTCTCTGGAGAAAAAAGGTCTGGGCCAAATCTTGAGAAAATTGGCATCATTCACTGACTAAGCAATTATATATTTCTATGGTTACATTCAAGACATTGAAAGAGAATGCAGATCATGAATTAAGGGGCAATTGAAGATGGACATTTTTTGTTCATTATTAGAGTGTAACCTTTGCTCCAAGTTTACAAGTTAAGAGTTTTTTCAAAATATGTAATTCACACCCCAACAATGGCACCTTGACTTAACTAAATATGCAAATTTATGTTCCTTTGGTTCTGGATTGACAGACCAACTGACTAGAGCTGAAACACTACAGTATGATTCGGTACTACCTACATGGTATTCAGACTATGGCACAGTATCGTCTAATATTCTAGGAGTATTTTTTTTTCAGCGTAAATGTTGAAAAGCTTGAAAATGCGGTATTTCTTGATTCCTCAACACATAATTATAGGTCAAAATACTTCCAAACCTTCAACCTGAATAATATATTAGCATCAATAATAGGTTAGCGTCATTAATAGGTTAGTTTCAGTAATTTTAAGACAATGTACATTTAGAATTTTTTTAATAACAAATGAAACAATGATGGCAATGTCAGAATGACAGAAAACCAAATTTAACTAGAGCTATCACTGAAGGTGATTAATACCCACATAAAATGCTTTGATACAGGAGAAGCCAGCCTCCAGGCAGAGAATAGATAAGAACTTGTATACATAGGTTATTGATTATGATAGTAAATAATAAGTAAGTAAAGTCTTTAATGAAAGTTGATAGAGAGTCAGTTATGATTGTTGGCACAGTAGTTTAAAAGTGAAGAGTTACAGTTCTTGGACACTCCACTTCTCCTATTCGCCATCTGTTTACATTTTTCAGTTTCAAGTGAATACCATGTATAATATTTGAGTTATGTTCAGGACCAGAAAAAAAGCAATTTAACAAAGGGAGATAATTAAAAAAATGGGACCAGGTAAAGTAACAGTTCTTGGACACTGCACTTTTCCTAGTCGCCATCTGTTTTCATTTTAAGTTTGTTTAAAGTCAATACCTTGTATAATTTTCAAGTTATGTTCTGGACAAGGAAAAAACAGAATTGAACAAAGGGAGATAACTCCATAATTAGACCATGTAGAGTTACAGTTCTTGGACACTGCACTTCTCCTAATCATCATCTGTCTACATTTAAAGTTTCAAGTCAATACCTTGTATAATTTTCGATTAATTTTCTGGACAAGAAAAACAGAATTAATCAAAGGGAGGTAATGCAAAAATGGGACCAGGGCAATAACTCTGCCATCCTTGAGACAACTCGAGTGAAATTTATGACACTCACCTCTCCACCTGATTATCAATGTACACACAAACTTTAAACCGAATTGGTTAAGAAATGTTCAAGAAGTTCGCGCAACAAGATATTTTGAGTCAAATCAGGGGCAATAACTCTGCCAACCTTGAGACAACTCAAAAAAAAAAATTATGTCACACACTTTTCCACCTGATTATCAATGCACACACAAAATTTGAACCAAGTCGGTTAAGAAATGTAGAAGAAATTTAGAGTTGAATCTGGGGCAGTAACTCTGTAATCTTCAAGATAACTCAAGTGAAATTTATGTCACGCACCTCTCCACCTGATTATCAATGCACACACAAAATTTGAACCAAATCAGTTAAGAAATGTAGAAGTAGTTTGCATCACAAGATTGTGGGATAGACGGACAGACAAATAAACCAACAAACCAACAGACCCACAGACTGACTCCTATATGCCCCCTCTCAAACTGAGTTTGCAGGGGTATAATTAGCTATGTTGTGGTCTTTAGACTAATCAGCTACTTCTGCTCTTCTTTGCCAAATTGTATTTTGGTACATACCAAAATCATGAAATAATGTACCGATACCTACCCAGAAAAGTCAGTACCACAGTACAGACTTACTGTACTGCATGAATAACACTACAGACATAAAATTTAACAGACTGGACAAGGAAGTTAACTTTAGGGGTGGGGTAAAATTATAATTAAGGGCTAAATTAGTCATCTGGATGCCTGAGTGTAAACAACATGAACTTTGTACATATTTTTGCTATTATCTTTGAAGGGTCATAACTCCAGCTCTTTTTATCTGGTATGACACATAATTAAACTCAGATGCAAACATCATTGCACTTTACCTATAATTATTAACCTTAAAGTAAAATATGGTTATTTTTTATCATTCAAGGGACACTTATTCTGGAATAGCTGCTCTTGCAATTGTTTTCTTCATGTACCAAAGACACATTTAGTCATTCAATACTCAGACATGATACTGCCCATATGGTTAGATTTAACTGTGATTTGATATCTCATAACCTTCAATTCATTTTGAAATGTATTTCTATATATAAAATATGAAAATAAAGTTGCTGTGTTTGCCAATGTTTCCATAGGCTATAAATGAACAGTATTGATATGAATTTTGTTTAAAAGGATGTTGATAAATATTTAACATGTTTATCAATCATATATATTTTGAGCAAGTTGAAGTGATTTAACCCTTATAATGCTGTGGGCACTTGTGACTCATGCCTTTGAGACCAGTGCAGACCAAAATCAGCCTGCACATCCATGCAATCTGATCATTGCAAGCATTTTTTGCTATTCAGTCAATAAATTTCAGCAAGCACCCCCATAAAACAACAAATGTGGTACAGCCCAAATTGAAGAAAAGACAAGTCTAAATAGAGATTTGTTTTTCCCCCACAAGAAGGGCTAATGTGCTTTCCCCAAAACTGGAAAAAATGCCCTGACAAGAGTCCTCACATCAATTTCTTTCCATAACTGAAATTTTCTTTCAAAAGCATAAATAAAACAGGAGTTATATCTTAAGGACACAAAATTTGATAAAAGGGGGAAACTCCAACAAGAAACCTTGGAAATGGATTATACTCTTGTATACTGCAATTCTCATCCATAATGTCTACCTTTGAAGTTTCAAGGTTATAATTATGTCTCATAGTGCATGAGAAATGCTTCTGACAAAAAATAAGTCTGAAATATAACAAAGGGCAACTTAATGTTTCCCAATTAACGTAAACAGAAATTGTTTTAACTTAACAAAGCACTGGAGTGGTTGAATGTAATTCTCATTTGTTCTTAAAATACCCCATCTGTTGTACAAAATACACCTTCTTGTGATTTTCCGTCCAGTAATATGATGAATATTTTGGGTTTGGCGAGAAATAAAATAGAAAACATGGAAGAAATCAGTATGAAATTTAATCTGAAAGACAATTTCTTCCAGTTCTGAACTAGAGATTTGTTTTCATAGAAAACAGATCCCTCTCCCACCCCCTTAGAGATACACTGAGGCACACGGTGACATATGCTTTATATGCTTTGAAAAAGTAGATCTACTAAAACAAAACATTAGCTCACATATGCAAACAGTGACTTGAAAATAGGAATACATTATTATTGTTCACATGTAAAAGAATAATAAGGATGACAAACAACAGGTAAGCCCTGTGTGGCTTTGCAAATGTTTGCAGCAATTGAGTACATATATACCAAAAATCTGATTGTTTTAATTCATGTTGTTTATTATTCATTGAATTTTTACAGCAATTACATCATCAGCATTCATTAAAAAAATAATTAAAGGGCTGACTATATTGATCAAGCTCCACCCAGAGTTATGGACCTTGTGTGTGACACTTTTTCTTATCAATTTCTTTCCATAATTGAAATTTTGTTTCAAAAGCATATAAGTAGAACAGATATCATCTTGTGGTCAAGAAATTGTGAAAAGAGGGAATAACTCCAAAAGTTCTGAGGCAAGGGTTATGAATATTGTGCATTACACATTCTCTCATTAACTTTTTTCCATAAATGAAATTTATTTCAATAGAATGAGTCTAACTGGAGTTATTTTAAGAACACAAAATTGTATTATGCTATTGTGTTCTGCAATTCTCATCCATAACGTCTACCCACTCTCATAAAACAAATAAATATGAAATTGAACAAAAGGCAGTAACTCCAAAAATATGATGTGTAGAGTTATGGTTCTTGTGCATTGCACTTCTCCTCTATGTGATCAATCCATCTATGAAGTTTCAAGGTTATAGTTCTCAAAGTGTGTGAGAAATGCTCCTGGCAAACATAAGAATGAAATTAAACAAAGGGCAATAACTCAAAAAATATGATAATATAAATATGGGGTGAGACATAGTTATAAAAAAAAATACTGGTCACAAAAATGAAATAGCATACTAATTTTGATTTAAAGCCATTGCAAGCAAACTATATGCAAAAGTCTATTTTACAACCTGCTCTGACTTGTGTTTTCTCCATATTAATAATACTCTGGTTTTATCCCACATACAGACAGTGTGCCCACTGAATTTTGTAACTAGAGGAACAATCGTTGTGTTTGTACCACTTCATTTAGAGAGTCTCTACAATTTTTGGGGTAAAAGAAATCTACAAGGGGTAAATTGGCATACTGCAAGGACAATGCCACCATATCAGCCAAAGAGAATGTTCATAAGGAAAATCACTTACTACCCTACTACCCAATACATGTAAATTAGATAAGTTCAAATAATCTATTATATTTTTTTCTGATTTTTCCCAATTCTGATAATGCACACTGACAGGATTTTCACAATTTCATAAAATAACTAAAACAATAAACTTGCCCATTTACATAGTAATTCTACAGCAAAAAAGGAAAAATTTTTTGGCAGAGCCATATGAAGAAAAAAAACTATATAATCTTTTTCATTTCATGCTACATAATTTTTAAGCTTTTTTTTTCCCCATAATTTCTTAATCTTTTATAGTCCCATATGTCTTTTAAATACCCCATAAAAAAATTACATCATTTTTAACTTTCAACCTGGCTCAGTTAATGCAACAGCTATAGACATGCAAGAAACATTTATCCCAAAGATAACATTTATCTTCTACTGTGAAAGAAACAATTAGCATTCACGGATATTAATCAGCCTATACACCTTAAGCATGGAATAAAACAAAACATCTTTCATCACAAACTGATCCTGTCATGATATTAAAACATCTCAAAATAATGTAACTCTAAAATGAAAGAAACACTTCCTTGGGGAAAGAAATATAATTGTGAAACATATCACACAAACACCTCATATATCTGGAGACAAGACAGCAAATTAGGTGCTACAGCCAAAAAATATTCAAAATATTCTAAAACCGAAAACCCTTTGTTAAAAAATAAAATCTCCTAATTTCACATGCATATCTGAGCCACAGATTCAATGAACAGTCACCTGAAATAACTCCTAGTGCTGAAAACCCATAAAAAATAAGAATGTGATACATGATGTTTTTTGCTTAAATATGCTTCCTTCCATGTTGGATTATTAAATCAACACCTAATAAAAACATAGGCTGCCACCATGATGCATAGCTTTAGAAAATGTCCTATTTTTCATTCAGGAAAAAATGTTTCATGGTTTTGAAAAAACTTCCAACAAATGCATTTGTTTGTTAAAATGTGAATTTGATGATGAAGAGGAAACTTTTTTGTTGGATCATTATCTCTATCATCCTTGGTTGATTATAGGAAACAAAATTTATATGCACGAATGGCGTGCCTCAGCCACAAGTGAAAAGATTATCATTAGGAAAACCAAATAAGATCTTCAAATACTTAAAAAAAAATCAACCAAAACCAGAGTTTGTTTTTGAAACAAGAACATAATTATGTCCCCTCCCCCACACACACCTCAAGCTCAATTTATATTTAGTCCAAATCCCATACATGAACATGGACATATGTGTAAAACTTTATTATGTAATCAAAAGGCTATACGATAAGCGTAACATCATGGTAAATGTAATTTCAAAATCCCTCAAAGAAAGACCGCAACTTGTGATAGACCAGACACGAAAAATAGATCTCATTTCTTTAACCTTTGAATTCTAAGAGTGACCTTGACCAAGGAGATACAGATCTGGGTCTTTTGCTCTACACCTCATTTCATGACGGTGTACATTTCTGCTAAATAATTTCAAACTCCATCAAGGAATGATAAAGTTATAGAGCAGAGACTAAAAATAAACCCCAAGTTTCATCTTTGAACTTTTATTATGACCTTGACTTGGTGATAATGAACCTGAGTCTTTTGCTCTACAACATCAACTCATGATGGTGTACATTTTTGCCAAATAATTTCAAAATCCATCAAAGAATGACAAAGTTATGAAGCAGAGACAATTTGTGACATCCATCTATCAGGCAGAAACAGAAAATCATGTCTTCCTACCTACTACATTGGGGGAAACTGAATATGTAACTAAGTGAATGGTGTGGAACTGATCAGGTGCTATCCTGCAACATGAATGAAGCAGTATTATAAATAACAAGCTCTTAACTTGTAAGAAAAGTTGTCTGCAATTTATCTTATCAAACATACAGTCGAGTTTCATTCGTAAAAGACAAGCATTCTTTACAGGCTTTTAAAGTCCCGCTAAGTTAGTGTGAAAATACATTTCAAACAGAGTCAGGAGGACCAACCCCCAGTTCCCCTCTGTCCTCATGATGTTTTACCAATGAGGACTTGGAGAAGACTACTATAATGGCCTTTTTCATACACTGCTTTCTCAACTGGTATAAATCAAAGGTGTGATGCACTAAGTGATTCTGATATATCTACTGAGAAATTTTAGCACTATGTAACTGATGGGAAACCCTTGTCAGACTAATATATCACTCAGTCACAATGTTTTATAATGCTTCATGAACATATGCACCTTTTCCACAATCTGTCACTGTGCAGACCACTATCAAAAGATGGAGACAGAATGAGACATGGAAGGATTTATCTAATGGACATGAGCCAATGTTTGACTATCTCCACTTGATGACCTGGTGACAACATTCCACTATATCCCCTTCCTGTGGCGTTCCCCCTACAGACAGTCACAAACTGGGACAGTTAAGCATATTTTCAGAGGCAGTGCAATGCAATGAAACGGAGGGTATTTTCCTGATTCTAATATATTTGCAAGGACTTGTGCCTTGTTTATCTGTAAATCTATCTAAAAAATATTCCAATGTTGTACAGCAATACAGCATCCACAAGAATTTTGCACTAAATTATGCACCAATGAGAAAAAATCATCACCTTAAGATTCCTTTACAAATTCTCTTCTCTATTTCACTAAGCACCTCAATCTGAGATTTTCTTAAATCAAAAACTCAAATTCTGAGTCATCATGAACATCAAAATCAAAGAAAATGAAAATCACAATCATTCAATATTAACATATCTACATAATTATAAGTTTTCTCTGCTTTATGTAAATAAATAAAGGAGTTCATAATATATTTTAAAAATTTTGACTACAGAAAATTCAAGTTGAGAGAGCACTCAATTTAACTGAAAGAAATCCTTACTCCAAATGTATGTCTTGTACAAAACCTGATGGTATTATCAATAAGATTTTTTCCATCTTTTTTTTCATCAAAAGTAGGTCAAAGGTCATGAGGTTAATTGCATTATGTAAAGTTCCAGCCACATAAGCAACTGTTAAGATTCACTTTAACCAGAAAACAATAATATTTGTTACTGATTACCCAAATGGCTAATTTCATAAAAACTTTTGGTTATTTTTCATTCAAAAGCATTAATAAGGCAAACAGTTTGTCAGCAGGACACTTTATATGTAGGCTTTGAAAATGTGAAATTGATTTTACCCAAATAGTTTAGAATATATACCGGTAACAAGAGGGCCAAAGAGGTCCTGGTTGCTCACCTGAGAATAAGGTTACCCAAGGAACATCTTTACTAAAACATTTTGAAATCTGGCTAGAAGTTTTGAAGGAGATGATTTTTAAAGTTTTCATTTTTTTTTTCTTTCCAATGCCATAGCAACCAGAGTTCTACATGGATCAAATTTATCTTTGTATTTTTTGTGAAGGTTCACCCAATGATCATCCCTGCCAAGTTTAATCAATTCTGTCCAGCAATTTCAAAGGAGATGTTGTTTAAGGTTTTCATTATGATTATAGGCAAATTAGCCCCGCCCCTGGCGGCCATGTTTTTTATGGATCTGAATGATTTTAATCAAGGAACATCTGTACTAAAACATTTTGAAATCTCTGGCCAGTAGTTTTGAAGATGATGATTTTTAAAGTTTTCATAATTTTTTTCTTTCCGTTTCAATGGTTCTACATGGATCAAGCTTATTTTAGCAACTTTTGTGAAGGTTCACCCAAGGATCATCCCTGCCAAGTATAATCAAATTCTGTCCAGCAGTTCCAGAGGAGATGTTGTTTAAACCAAATTATGACAACAAACACCGCACAACACACGGCGACAGACACAGGACGCAGGGTAATCACAAAATCTCACCTTGAGCATATAGTGCTCAGGTGAGCTAAAAACCGGCCGAATATGCACATTGTAAATCCTCTGGGTTTAGCACTACAAGTAAATAGTATGACTGCATGTTGTCTTTGATTCTAACTTATATCTTATTTTCTAACTGAACAGTGTGAGTTCAGTTTAGTATCTCCAAGCATGCAGAATCAAGTCTGAAATTATATTGCTGTTATATATCTAAATCAGTAAGACTACTTCCTTAGTGGCAGGGGTATCAAAACCTGGTATGCATTTAAATGATGGAGAGCACTTTCAAATTGAGGTGATAAACCTCTTTATCATGTCATTAGGCCAAAATAAAAAATATGTTTGTTGTTCTTCAACAGACCCATCAAAATGGCTCATTTTTTTAATTTTTTTTTAAGTCTTTTTGAGTTGATTTTTTTTCCAGTCCATTCCATTGAAGAAAAAAACATATTTTTATCATTTGAAATTTAAAAAAAAACCTACCTACCCACCCCTGGAATTCAGGGTTGGAGCATTGCAAATAAACATTTTTTTTAATGATGGCCTTAACTGATACTGAAAATTAAGAAACAAATAAATGTGGAAGGCACAGCTTAAATTTACTTTAACCCTTTCCCTCATATATACTCATTTTGACGCCCTCAATAGGTATCGCATAAAGCCTGATCTGCAGAAAACCACAGTTAAACCTTACCAAATTTAATTATAAAATTCTCATTTCCAGACCACTGAGGAGCAGCGAACAGCATAAAACCTGATCAGCCTGAGGGTTACTCGCAGGCTGATCTGTTTTATGTTGTTCGCATAGGTCTTTTCATGGTGTCCTCTATGAGGGAAAGGGTTAAAATATTAGCAACTTACACACTTCTTTTCATTCGGGGAAACTTTTCCTACGCAATACTGAAGATTTACGAGTCAAAATGTCTAAGTGAATCGGTCACATACAATTCCCTTAAACCCTTGTTCTGTTTCACATGCATCAACATTAATTCAAAGCCTCCAGTCACATTCTGTGTGAGATTGTTCCAATTTTCTAGTAATTACTGTCCCAACATAATTACAATGACACCTGTGAGGTGTGTGATGGCAGGATGTAGTACTTCAAACTGTTCAACATCACTTTTGCCCAATTACTGCTATCATTAACCTTTAACAACTCAGATACTTCACTTTACACCATTTAAACCAGGTCTTCTAAGCACATGCTCAGCTAAGTCAGATTTCGTACAGTGTAACCTCTAAATTCCAGATCTTCTAAAATCCAGAAACTTCTGAAATATGAACGATTTTCTGGGTCCCAAAATTCATCCTTCTATTTTCTTATATATCATACTTCTGAATTCCAGAACAATATTTTCATTTAAGCTTAAGAATGACTTTTGAGTGAGAATTTTTTTCTCAAGAACACCACTAAAATATCACACTCAGGCTAAATCTAAAAGTTGAGCAAATATTTGGGTATAAGCCTGAGATTGTACTTGAGTATTTTCGAGAGCACAGGGCCAAGTCTAACCATTGAGTTTTGCTGCTTGTTTGTGTTTAACGTACAACCAACAGTATATAAGTCTGATGACTAGCACACAGTATCAGTTTTTAGTCTGCCTGTATCTCTTTTGTGATTGTGGAGGATCATGCATATTAACACAATCACCAGAACTGGTTATGTTTAGCTATGATCTTTTCATCCGGAATGAACTGAAAATTGGCATTTCAACTGACAAAACTTTCTATTTTAATCGTAAGAATCAAACTGCTGTACATACCGTGTTCCAGTAATGTTAAATCTCTACCTCAAGTATTCATACACAAATTTATGACTTGATGAATATCAATTTACGTGGTTTAAAACTGTATATGAAACAATGGATTTTTCTTTGATGTGCAGACTATGTAGAATCGGTGATACAATATTTTATGAGCAAACAGATGAGACCCTGATCAGACAGCTCCTGGAAGGCCCTGATCAGACAGCTCCTGGAAGACCCTGATCAGACAGCTCCTGGAAGACCTGTTTGATCTGAGTCTCCTCTGTTTGCAGAGGCATAACATAAAAGGTTAACATGCATAACAGCTGTAGCCAGCTGCACTTGAAATCTCTCTCCCTTTACATTTCACAATTCAGATAGTACATAATTTGCTTTCAGTTTGATCTGGTTATTTATTGGTTTAACATAGACCATTACATCTAATTAACAAAGAACCAATCTCTCTCTTCTAATTCTGCTTTCTGCAATCAAAGCTAAGAAGCTCACCGTGTAGCACATAATTACATCTGACTATCAGAGCATTAATTTTGCACAAACTTACAGAGCTATTTCTTGGATTCAAAAGGCTGTTAAAGCTATCAGGAACTAGGCACACCTGTTAATTATTAACAAGGTTTGTGTGCAGAATCAGGGGAGGTTCTGTTCAGTATCTGTGTTAGGACTAGTATACTTCTATACACCCACTCAAACACAAAAACCTGTCGGTGGGACGTTAAACCCAACAAACAAACACACAAACACAAAAACAGTCATGAAAACAACAAGAAGGCTTAAAATAGTGGCCCTAATTTTGCTTACCTGAGTGCAATCAACTGAAACAAGAATTATCATTGAAGATGATGAATACCCCCAGATACCGCTTTGTCACAGTTCCTGTTACCATGTCAGATAGTCTTGAAATATAGAACAAAGGACCACAACTCATTCAAAATCAAGCAAATCATGACATGCCAAAAATATGCGCAACTAAGCTTGGTACTTATCAGTCTTTTTAAGTTTCGCCAAAATCCAGGTAGCCAAGAAAGAGAGTGGAAAAATCTCGTCTTCAGACGGACAGACCGACCATCTGACTGACAGACAGACCAACCTATGTCACTCCAACATAGCCCCCATATACTTCGTATCTGGGGGTATAATTAACCCTTTCCCTCATATAGATTCATTTTGACGCACTCAGTAGGTACCACATAAAGCCTGATCTGCAGAAAACCACAGTTAAACCTTATCAAATTTAATTACAAAATACTCATTTCCAGACCACTGAGGAGCAGCGAACAGCATAAAACCTGATCAGCCTGCGAGTTACTCGCAGGCTGATCTGGTTTTATGCTGCTCGCATAGGTCTTTTCATGGTGTCCTCTATGAGGGAAAGGGTTAAACAATACAGGTTGCTAGTGACCCCAACCATAACCAGAATCAAGACTTACAAGACTGATTAGAACCTTACATGATCATCCCTATCGCTGGAAGTCACATTTTTCCAAGAACCATTATTAAGCCTTATCTTTTATGAACTTTAATGTGATCGCGTTCTCGCCAAATTACACAAAATTCTTCTCAAAAGTTTCAGACTAGAAATTTATATAAGGAATCCTCAAAGGCATATCAAAATAAACATATATTCAGGCATAAGTTAATTTAATTTTTATTTCTATACATATATATATATAATTATTCAAAACTTAAAAAATACCAGCAGGACATGGATGCCCCTGCTATTAATGGTCTCCCTTCCATACCTCCTGGATAATCTATAGTATCTTGCAGTATCGTCTGCTGGTTGTGCACTGTTGTCACATGAAAATATTTACCAGTTTGTCCTTTGGAATTTCCTTTCCTGGAAATAATTCTCAAAGTACAATTCCAGCTTCATTTTCTAGGAGTAAACTCCCAAATAACCAGCAATAATCATTAACATTTATGAAACTAGAGCTCCAAAGAGTGGTGCCAACACTCATCTGTCAATAAGCAATTTTTACAAAAATTCTAAGTTAAAAAGGGGCATAACTCCAAAAATATTATTTCAGAAGTTTCATGTTGATACATTTCATAGTTTTCAAAACATTCTACTCAATGAGCAATTCTGACAGAAATTCTAAGCTAAAAAGGGGCATAAATCTGAAAGTACAGTTTTCAGAAAAATGCACATTGTATTACAACTGCTCCTTGTCATGATTATAAAGTATTCCAAGTTTGGTGTTGATACCTTAAAAAGTGTTTGAGTAATGGGCTACATTGAAGTTTTTTTGCATCACAATGATGTCACAATGAAAATGCTCATAATAGCTCAACATTTTCTTTGAAACAGACGAGCTACGAGCTGAGGCAATAATATTTTTACCAATTTAAAACCACAGGTGCGTAAAGGATATCGCTCACCTAAGTACCATTGCTCTAATGTCAACCTTAAGTATTATTGACCATAACTCCCAAACAAGGCAAAATAATCCTTGGTTTATTAAAATTATGTACTCATCTGATCAAGATTGCTTTATAATTGTGGATGCTAGAATGTAAACAAAGCTAAATATGACATTTTTTATACTTCAAGTGCCATAATTGGAGATAGAGGTCCAATACCAAGTCAGCCTTGGAAAAGATAATAGTCATTAATATTACTATCAGGATTGTGCAAGTCAGCGTCGGATACCCACGACTGCCTACAACATCTGTCAGCCGTGGGATACTTTATCGTTATAAGGATTTTTATAAGAGGTATGTCCACCAATCAAAATGCTGTTTACACAAATGAGTACTTGATCTTCAGATCTAAAATCTGTAAGTAACACATTCCTCACAATGATTGTCACGTTCCGCTACCGTAAGTACGAGACTGTCAAAAAAGCCCCACTACCTAGTGGGGCTGTGAATGGTGGCGCAGCTTTCAAATAATCGATAATAAGCAAATGCTAACTAATAATCCCATGGGGTATGAATGAGGTAATGGAATGAGTGCTCGTAGGTTTAGGATGCTGGTGTAAGTTTTACTTTCTAAATAATCCCTAGGAAGCTGAATTTTCAAAGGATCAGCATTGTTTTAGCAGTTTTGGTAAAAGATAATGATGTGATCATTTTTGTTAAATGAAATTAAATTCTTACCAACATATTTAGAGAAGAAGATTAATAAACAAGAGGGCCATAGAGGCCCTGGATTGCTCACCTAAGTAAAGGGTTACCCACTAAAACATTTTGAAATCTGGCCAGTAGTTTTGAAGGAGATGATTTTTAAAGTTTTCTTTTTTTTTCTCTCTCCGTTGCCATAGCAACCAGAGATCTTTATGGATCAAGTTAATTTTAGTAACTTTTGTGAAGGTTCATCCAAGGATCATCCCTGCCAAGTTTAATCAAATTTTGTCCAGCAGTTTCAGAAGATGTTGTTTTAAGTTTACAATATATATATTTAAAGCAAATTAGCCCCACCCCTGGTGGACATGTTTTTTTTTTACAGATCAGAATAATTTTAGCAAATCTTGGTACAGGTTACCCAAGGAACATCTGTACTTAAACATTTTGAAATCTGGCCAGTAGTTTTGAAGAGGATTTCTGAAGTTGTTTTTTTTCTCTTTCCATTGCCATGGCAACCAGAGTTCTACATGGATAAAGTTTACTTTAGCAACTTTGGTGAAGGTTCATCCAAAGATAATCACTGCTAAGTTTAATTAAATTCTGTCCAGCGGTTTCAGAGGAGATGTTGTTTAAAGCAAATTATTGACAATGGACGATGCACAACGGAAAACAGTTGCAGGGTGATCACAAAAGCTCACCTTGAGCACAGGGGAGCTAAAAACTAGCACAGGCCCTTTGCTGTAATTAAAAATGCAAACCAGTGGACCTACTTACCCTCTCATTTTTCAAGATCAAGCAATAATGATAAAAGGGGTGGGTCATGAGGTAAAATAAGTTAACATTCAATTGCTGCCTCAATGTTCAAGGGATCAACTTTACTGTAGTAATTATGACTGAAGGCCATAATGTGATTATTTGTGCAAAAGGAAATTTAATTCTGACCATTTGTTTAAGAGGAAAATAATTGTGAAATATTCTATACGGAAATGGGATAGAGGATAAGTTGATCATTTGTGCCAAATAACATTAAATTCTAATCACTGAATTAAGAGAAGAAGTTTGTTTGCTATTTGTTTTTTGTTTTTTTGTTGTTTTCTTTCCTAAAAAAGATTAGTTTGGTTGCCATGGCAACCAGAGTTCTGCATAGATCAAGTTCTGTTAGCAACTCTCAAGGACCATCCATGCCTTAAGTTTCATTAAGCTTCGCTCAGTGGTTTCTGAGATGTTATTTAAAGCAAATTACTAATGACACAAGAGACAAAGACAAACACAGGTTAATCACAACATCTCATCTTGAGCAAACATTCTTGCAAAAAGTACAAGATACTGATCATTTAGGGAACTCTCGAGTTATTACCAACAGATCTAATGGTTCACTATGAACCATTATACAAGACAGGATCTCTTCTAAATACTGACAATTCTAATATGATTAGAAACCTTAGCCAGATCTTAAACCTTAAGGTAATTTATCCACCAATGAATTGTGAACATGGTCCATCAAGTGATCATGGGAATTTTATAGTAAATACAAGCTTTTATAGACTTTGAGGAAAAGTGCCAATAACTCAGTTAATGGATACTTGCATCTGCATTGAGGTCTTTTTAAGCATTTGAAGGACCCCAATTTAAACCTCAACTTCATCTACTCATTTTGACACATTGGCAAAAAGATTTGACCTAGATCAAGGTAAAAGAAAACAAGAGGGCCATGATGGCCCTGGATCACTCACCTGAGTATAGGGTTACCCAAGGAACATCAGTCTGTATTAAAACATTCTTAAAACTGGCCAGTAGTTTTGAAGGAGATGATCCCTTCAAAGTTTTATCAAATTCTGTCCAGCAGTTTTAGAGGAGATGTCAGTTAAAGATTTCACTATATACATATAAGGCAAATTAGCCCCACCCCTGGGGCCATGTTTTTTTATGGATCGGAATAATTTCAGCAACTTTGGTGAAGCTTCACCCAAGGATCATCCCTGCTGAATTTAATCAAATTCTGTTCAGTGATTTCAGAGGAGATGACGTTTTAAGATTTCACTATATACATATTAGGCAATATAGCCCTGCCCCTGGCAGCCATTTCTTTTACGGATAGGGATAATTTTAGCAATTTTTGAGAAGCTTCACAAAAGAATCATCCCTGCCATATATAACAAGAAAGTCAGTAGAACTGACAGATGCTCCCCGAAGAACGTCATTGTTACAAATAAGGCCTTGGTCAATGGGTGGGAGGATATGTTGAAATCCCCATTCCTAAATCATATCTTTTCTCCTCATCAGATGAGATGTTTTACCAACTCTAATTTGGAGACTTAGTAACAGTTTACTATTTAATATGATAATACGTGTTACTCATCAGATCTTTCATTGATTTTTTAAAGTTTTTATACTACTAAAAATTAAGTCATACATTTCAATGTGTGCTCATATCAAAGAGGTTAACCAACACTCTTGACATATGACTGGATATTTGAAATAGTGTATAATGGCCTAAACAACAATTAGCTGACATGATTATGATTGACATTACTAGCATATTGAATTTGTGGGGTTTTGTTTAAATGATAGCTCCTGTTAAATTAGGCAAATGACATGAATATTAGTCAACAACATGGTAGTAGGGGCCATTACTCTCTTAAAAATTGAGGAACCAGGTCACGTCGACGATATGCGTATCTACTCTTGGTAATAAAGCTTCCCATAAAGTTTCATTGAATTCAAGCCATTAGTTCCTGAGAAATAGCCCGGACAAGAATCATGCAACATGAACTATAGGCCAAAAAGTCAAGGGGCCATAACTCTGTGAAAAATTGAGGAACCCGGTCACGCCGACGATATGCGTATCTACTCTGGTGATAAAGCTTCCCATAAAGTTTTGTTGAATTCAAGCCATTAGTTCCTGAGAAATAGCCCGGACAAGAATCATGCAATATGTACTATAGGCCAAAAAGTCAGGGGCCTAACTCTTTGAAAAATAGGAACGGGTCAGCGACGATATGCGATCTCTCTTGGTATAAAGCTTCCCATAAAGTTTCATTGAATTCAAGCCATTAGTTCCTGAGAAATAGCCCGGACAAGAATCATGCAATATGTACTATAGGCCAAAAAGTCATGGGGCCATAACTCTTGTGAAAAATGGAGGAACCAGGTCACGCCGACGATATGCGTATCTACTCTTGGTGATAAAGCTTCCCATAAAGTTTTGTTGAATTCAAGCCATTAATTCCTGAGAAATAGCCCGGACAAGAATCATGCAATATGTACTATAGGCCAAAAAGTCAAGGGGCCTTAACTCTTTGAAAAATTTAGGAATCGGGTCATGCTGACGATATGCGCATCTCCTCTTGGTAATAAAGCTTCCATAAGTTTCGTTGAATTCAAGCCATTAGTTCCTGAGAAATAGCCCGGACAAGAATCATGCAATATGTACTATAGGCCGAAAAGTCAATGGGCCATAACTCTGTGAAAAATTGAAGAAGAAGGTCACGCCGACGATATGCATATCTACTCTTGGTGATAAAACTTCCCATAAAGTTTCGTTGAATTCAAGCCATTAGTTCCTGAGAAATAGCCCGGACAAGAATCATGCAATATGAACTATAGGCCAAAAAGTCAAGGGCCTTTAACTCTGAAAAATTTAGGAATCGGTCATGCTGACGATATCGCATCTCCACTGTATAAAGCTTCCCATAAAGTTCGTTGAATTCAAGCCATTATTTCCTGAGAAATAGCCCGGACAAGAATCATGCAATATGAAACTTTAGGACGAAAAGTCAATGGCCATAACTCTGTGAAAAATTGAAAAGCAGGTTACCCGACGATATGCAATCTACTCTTGGTGATAAACTTCCCATAAAGTTTCGTTAAATTTCAAGCCTTAGTTCCTGAGATATAGCCGGACAAGGAAAGTGTGACGGACAAACGACGGACGACGACGGAGGACGGACGGACGGACGGAGGGATGGACGGAAGGGATGGACGGACAACTCATGGGAGGGTATTTGCGGGTTTTTCTTTGATCTTTGGCCCCTTTGCACCCCGTAATTTGCACCCCACAAGAAACAAATCACCCACAAGTGCAATTTTTCCTCGAAACCCCATAAAACAAACCTAACCCAATTTCCTTAAACCCGCAAATACCCTCCTGAGCGGACAAACGGACGGAGGACGAAACGAAAAAAGCGGCGACTATAGCGTCACCTTCGGTGAGCATAATTAAATTCGTCCAGTGGTTTCAGAGAAGATTCATTTAGAGATTTCACTATATACTACAGGCAAATTAGCCCCGCTCCTGGTGCCATTTTTTTTTATGGATCAGTATAATTTTATTAATTTCTGTGAAGCTTCACCCAATGATCATCTGTGCCAAATTTAATCAAATTCTTCCAGGGGTTTCAGAGGAGATGTCGTTTAAAGATTTCACTATATACATATAAAGCAAATTAGTCCCGCCCCTGGTAGCCATGTTTTTCAAGGATGGGAATAATTTATGCAACTTTTGTGAAGCTTCACCCAAGGATCATCCCTGCAAACTTAAATCAAATTCTGTCCAGCAGTTTCAGAGAAGATGTCATTTAGAGATTTCACTATACATATATAAGGCAAATTAGCCCCATCCATGGGGGCCATGTATTTTATGGTTTGAAATAATTTCAGAAATTTTGTGAAGCTTCACCCAAGGACATCCCTGCAAACTTAAATCAAATTCGCCAGCAGTTTCAGATGTTGTTTAAAGATTTCACTATATACATATAAGGCAAATTAGCCCCACCCCTGGCAGCCATGTTTTTTTCCTGATCTGAACAATTTTAACAATCTTGGTAGAGAGTTACCCAAGGAACATCTGTACCAAAATATTTTGAAATCTGGCTAAAATTTTTTGAAGGAGATGATTTTTAAAGTTTTCAATTTTTTTTCTTTCCTTTGCCATGGTAACCAGAGTTGCACATGGATCAAGTTTATTTTAGCAACTTTTTAAAGGGTTCACCCAAGAACATTCCTCTAAATTTAATCAAATTCTGCCCAGCAGGTTTCAGGAAATGTCGTTTAAAGAAAAATTGTTGACGAGGACACAAACAACAGACAACGGACGATGATGGACGCAGGGCGACCAAAAGCTCACCTTGGCATTTATGCACAGGTGAGCTAAATATAAGAGGGCCAAGATGGCCCTATAGATGCTCACCTGAGAAAAACTGCCCCATTGCCTTTACAAGTTTTCTAAATTATAGCATAGTTACTGAAAACAAAAATCCATGAGATCATTTATAATTCCATAAACTAAACAGTCCCTGTGGTCAAAATATGAACTTGACTGAAAAAATAGGGCTTTAAACACAAAATTTTAACATTAAAAGGGCACAACTCCTGACCTAATTGGGCCCAAAATCAGCCATAATCGAACTTGGTCAAAGATATGGCTATAAACATTGTTCTAAGGTTTGAAGATGGTTACTTCAGAAATGAAGATGCTAGAGTACAAATAAAGTGAAATATGACATATTCTTTAATACCAAAAGGGGCATAACTCCTGACCTAATTGACGGATATGAACCATAATCAAACTTTGCCAAAGAATATGGCTATAAACATTGTCACAAAGTTTGGAAATGATTGCTTAAGAAATGAAGATGCTAGAGGTGCTGCAAACAAACTGAAAATTGGCATTTTTTAATATTAAAAAGGGCATAACTCCGTTTCCCATTAGGGCCCAAAATCACCATAATCAACTTTACGAAGAGATTATGGTAATTAACATTGTCATAAAGATGATTGCTTTAAAAAATGAAAAAGCTAGAGTGCAAACTAACTAAACTCTGGCTATTTTAATATTAAAGGGTGTTAACCTTTACCTAATAGCCAATACAACCATAATCAAACTTGGGGCCCGATATTTTAATAATTAACATTGTCAAATTTAAATATCTTCGAAATAAACAGGGGGCAAACAAAGGGAAATCTGGGATTTTTTAATATTAAAAGGGGCATAACTCCTACCTTTTAAACCCATATCAGCCAAATCAACTTTCAAGTTTTTTGGGAAAAAACCCTTGTCATAAAGTTTGAGAAGATTACTTAAAAATAAA
>CM037785.1:3061579-3111579 GCA_021229015.1 Solen grandis
TACGTGCCAATATATCAAATTTTATAATATATACATAATGGTTTCCTTACACCCTGCATCCCCAAGGCTTTCTGTCAAGACACCAGCGTCTTTTCGTCGCCGTGTGGCTCTATAAAGCACAGTAAATCAACATGTAGATCAATACATAAGACAGCGGTGAAGTATGTGTCTGTATATACGAACAATGTGATGGTATAGGAGAGTGTCAGTCCTACCTTGATCTAACTTTATTCCTTCCATCAAAATCGCAACTTGCTTAACATTAACTTGTCTAGAGTTACAACGACTTCAGGACGTTTCAGCTGGTTTCCACTGATTTTTATTTATTTATTTACTTTTTGAAGCTCTCATTTATTTTGAGTGAATGTTTAAGGAAAACCAAATTTTTTAGATTTTAGTATTAAAAACACGATTTAAAGTAAATTACCTAATGATGTGGGTAAAAAAGTCACATTTTTTATGCAAATTTTGCTAAATTTTTAATAAAAATCAGTTTTAATCAAAAACACTGGTGAGGTATACATGTTTTACGTTTTCAGAAAGCCTGTATATCAGAGGATTGAATCTTAAAAAAATAAAGGAATTCTGTCCGTCGATTTTTTTTATCAAGAAAAATATATATAAAATTAAATAACTTTTGGGTAGTTTTTGTATATACTTTTGTCCAGACACAATGACCATACCGGTATATGTATTTGCTCGTATTGTGTTTCCAATGCATGTTTGATAGTATTTTCAACTGTAACTTATAAAACACACTTTAAGTTACAAAGTATGATAAAATATTCTGAAAATATTATATTGATATGCTATTAAAGTATTTAAAATGCAATCTTTCCATTTTTAAGGCTTTGTTGTTTTTTAAACAAATTTTAGCAAACAGTGGTGTTTTACCATAAGCTAAATCTCTAAAACATGCATGGTGACCCCCTAGTTTTATGTATCTTTTACTTATAGTTTTAAGAACTTATTTGTAAAATTAAATAGAAAAAATATGTCCTTCAGGAAAAACCGATGAAACGCCTTTAAAGGAATCATTTTCTCGGGCCCGTGCAATTACTAATGAAAAGAACAAAGGGATTCGGCAGGAACGATAATCCATGTCTTTAGTTAACGTCGTTCGTGTTGTATCTCTGAAACAATGTACATGCCGGTAATATTAACAAAACATGGACCTTGATTATTTTGTGGGTTATTTATTAGCAAAACTTTGTACTCATGAATTAATTACTAGGCATTTCATTTGATCGGTGGGAAGACATCACAGACCATTTGATCAATGAAAAGACGTTACATATAGTTGTTCGAATTAAGAATGTCAGCTTTGCTTTTGTAAACTTAATGAGGAATATTCAAAATACTGAACGATTTCATTTGTACCCAATACAAACTCATATAAATTTTGCCAGTTAAAAATCCCACGATAGATATATCAAAGACTAGACTTTTATTTTTTTGGCAAATGTAACGTGTCTGTTAATTCATTTATCGTAAAATCATAGAGTGACAATTCAAGATTTTTTAATTACTGCGCCTGAACCATATTATATATATTCCAGAGAAAGAAAAGTTGAGGCTTTGGTATGGAATTTTCAATTGTTACAGTTGTATTCAAACTGACTTCAGGAGTTCCCAGTAGCTATACTGAGATGTAGTCAATGGTTCACCCGATTAACTCAAAGACATAATTTTGTTTGCGATGCCGTTTGAGAGCAGTTGATCTAGTCATGAATATTTTAGGCGGGGCTTAAATTTTTACTGCATAAAACTGGAATTGTAGCTTATTTATCCTGATGCTAGTTGGGTGGTATTGTCAAATATTCCTGGCTGACTTATTCCGTTACATGCCGTGGGGAATCGGGCAATACAGTAAATGATCGACCAATGAAAACGCGCCTTATAAACACGAGTTTTCCGCGTGGATGCTTGAAAGTCATGTAAACAATAAAAGAAAATGACTGCGTCTGGGGACTGTATAAAATTGTATTTATGATTGGTTGTAAAAACGTGATGTGACCAATGAAATTACGTAATTTGACACATCCTAAAACGACAAAATTAAGCCGTAAAATCACAAGACCTATTGATGATCTATCGATCGGCCGTTGGTATACGACAATGGTTGGGTGGTGTCAAGATGTGAGTGACTGAACCGCTTATTTAAACCCTTTGAAACAACTGTCGACGTGGTATAAATACGTCACAGTGTTGCCATAACGACCGGGCATATTTGTTTCGTCATGCCCAAATACACTGTATAGATCATTTTTGACAATTCTGTATATGACATATTTGATTCTTATATATGTTTTACCAAAAAACTATCATTTATCACTATCATTGTTCTACAGCTCTGTAACTGAAACCTTTTTTAACCAAACCATACCAGCAATATTCGCAATCTTCTCATTTTTCATCCTGTATAGATTGTCAATAAAAAGAATTTGAGATTGTCACGGAGATCTCGTAAAAAAGAAGCAAAATATCGTAAAATATGAGCGCATACTATAAAATCATTAATATTCAGTGACATTAAATTTCGTTGATTATGTACATCAGGGAATTTTGTGGGTACATTTATTCGTGGATCTTTGGTCTAGAAAACGTGAGGTCTGTATAAAAGAAAGTTTTTGTAGGGATTAATATTCGTGGATAAACCCTCAAGGAAATTGACGAAAATCAATGTCCTTCGAAAATGAATGATTTCGCAATATTTCAATTGAGTACAGATTTTGCAAAGGGGTTTTATTGTATTCCCAATTTTAAACTGCTTATTTTTGCGTTAGTTTTAATAAGTGGATAGTCTTTAGAATGACGTGGGAACATAACTTCTAAATGAAAAATAAAATTTAACTTTAAACTTTATAGAGTTTAGATTCATGGATTCTTTCTTTCTTCATTTAATATTATAGTATACATATTAAAATTACCATTCTCGTATTCTGAAATATTCAAGAAAATGGCTTAGGTTAATAAATTATTACCTTAATAACTAACAATGTTTTTATAAGAAATGTTTAACTTGTTGGTAGTTTTATTAGGGGATGATGATAATGAAATATCTAGGTATTATTTAGCCCTAGATTTGATTGATTGAATTCTAGTCTTATCCTACTTTGCAAATTATGAACTCAATTGCATAAAAAACTCACACATTCTTTTTTCCGAATTATTATGTGTTTGGCTTAAAAATTGTAGGGGGTGTAAGTCCAGTGCAATGTAAACTCTTTTATATTTCGAATGTATTTAAGGAGATTACCGGTATTTTAGCACAAACAAGTACTGGAAAATGTAATAGAACCTGAGTACACACTTCTTTTCCAACTGAGTAGCTGAAATTATGGTACTCATAACTGTGTAGTTTACTCCAGACATTTTTTTATTACAGTGGACGGACCCTAAATTCCACACCGACCTCCGCCAGTTTGTCTACTACTCCCAGGCTGTCGGATTATCTGTCGGTTTTCTAGTCGGATCACTGCTCTCAGACTACCTTGGACGTCGTCGGATCATGTTCGCCTCTTACGTCATAATGTGCGTTGTCCACGTCATCACAGGACTGACGTCTGACGGTGTCTTATTTTTCGTCTGCCAAGGTGTAGCTTGTATCGGGGCAGGTTTGTACGGCTATTGTACATGTTCTGTTTCGGAAGTTGCTCAAAAGTAAAATATATTCTAGATTCTATTCAATGAACTTAGTGAAAACAATTTTTAATTACATCGATTTGGTAACAAGTTCCTACAACTTATATTAATCCCTCTCTACGTTTCCTGGGCTGGACAAGTACTTTGCGCTTGGGAAAACCATGAAATAAATCCTTGACCGCAAAGAGGGTTAGAACCCACAACCTTGGGATCCGCAGTCGGATACTTTACTACTGGACCACTGCGCAGTTGGACGTAACCAAAAAAGTTTGAAGATGTGTGTGTGTGTGTGTGTGTGTGTGTGTGTGTGTACGTGCGTGCGTGCGCGCGCGTGTGTGTGTTTGTTTTAATTATTCAGGGCATGTATGTTGAGAAATATCGATCGTTCAGGAAATGTTAAATAAAAATCTTTAAAAAATATAATCTGATTTGTTATGCTATAAAATGTCTATAAATGCCCTATTCATTATTTTTGTTTTAATGAGCGAATTATTTGTCAATCTCTTATTTTCAAAATAAATTCTATGATCAGTGGATAATAATACCCCTGAAGGTGATTAGAATTTAGTGTCAGAACATTTCTAAGAAGAAATTAAGTTCCGGGACTGAAGCGAGTATATCTTATTTTGCGAAAAAATATATGTTTATTTCACGTAAGATTCACAAACATCTGTAAATCAATATTTTCAACTACTGTAATTTTAAAAGAAATCTTATAAATATGAAACAAATGGTTAAAACTGTATTTATTTTCAATTCTGATCAAGTCCTCAGTTTAAGACAGACAGAATTTAATTTAGCTGTAGCGAATTTCCAGGCGTAGCCAAATTTAACTATTTTCTGCAACTTTCAACCCCCCTGCCATTGATTAAGTTCTAGATATATTTTCACTCAGGAGTTTCAAACGTGATCAAGTGTGGCTTTATTTTAAATTGAAATAGTATTCTCACAACATATTTTTTATTGTCGATGGCGACATCAACATCATCATCAGTAGTGACTGTCTTACACAGGTGTTTGTTTCATCAAGGGTGCACCTCAGACAGACTAGAAGTGATTTTTTTTTTAATTTGATGAAAAATAATATTTATTTATTTATTGGATTCATAACACAGTCCTAATACAATGTCCTTTAAATAATAGATTGCATTAAAGAGTTAAGAACATATTTGTGTTTTTGTTGTGTGTGTGTGTTGTTTTTTTTTAATTTTTAAGATAGTTTTGGCAAACTTAACCCTTTCCCTCATATAGACTCATTTTGACGCACTCAATAGGTACCACATAAAGCCTGATCTGCAGAAAAAACCACAGTTAAACCTTACCAAATTTAATAACAAAATCCTCATTTCCAGACCACTGAGGAGCAGCGAACAGCATAAAACCTGATCAGCCTGCGAGTTACTCGCAGGCTGATCTGGTTTTATGCTGTTCGCATAGGTCTTTTCATGGTGTCCTCTATGAGGGAAAGGGTTAAGAAAATATTTTCATAAGTATTTACATCTTTATCTCTTGGCGCACTTTAAAGTTTAATTTCCTCTTTCAAAATCCAAATTACTACATTATTCTATGTTATTATAATTGACGATTTTTCTTTGTACGATATTGCAGGGAATTTGATATATTTGTCTGGCGAAATTAAAATATTGCGTTATTTCGCATACATTCTCGTAAATACATCAAATATGTCAATCTATTTCCTCACTTGGTAACAAATCTTGAGCTGCCGAGATCAAACGATTGATACAAATCTCTAACTGCAGACATTCCAGCATCCTGATAGCATTTGTGTTTATGGGCTGATTTATGGGTTGTCTAAATATTGCCCCTTGTGATCTAAGCGTAAATTTTTACAATATTGTCTGAAAAGTGATATTAATTTCAGATTTGGATGATGATAAAGCTAATGATAACTTGAATGATGATTAATTTGATGATGATGATGATGAAATCGATAATGATGATTTTTGATTAGAATTGTTCAGATCCAGACGATTTCGATCATTTATGATAACGGGATAACGATGAAATTGATGATTTTTGCAGGCAGTTTTATTCTGACTAGCCTCGTTCTGGTCTTGGAATATGTGGGCCATGACTGGCGCGACATCTGTATCTGCCTGTTGCCATGGTGGCTGGGTCCCGGCCTACTGGCAATACAGGCCTATCTAACGAACCACTGGCGCTACTTGGCCTTCACATCGGGCCTGCTGGGCCTCCCACTGGCAGGCTGTTACTTGTAAGTGACTTTCTTTCTTTTAAAACCATGCTGTGTATATGTATATTCAAAATAATATAATGCACCTATCAATATAATGCCCGATGGGTGGGGGTGACGGGCTGACCAAGGGGGACTTTTTTGTTGAAGAACACCACCAAAGACCAATGGCATTTAGTCAAAATCTCTAGAGTGTGATAAAGCTAAAATTTATTTCTAATGATTCGGGACCATTTTGTCATTAAAATCCCCGCCTGTCGGGAACCGTCTTCTGTTAAAGGTACTGTGTATCCCTCCATCACAAATCCTTAGGCAAAATATTGATTAGTGTACTTATATCGTCAGTCAAATGCTTATGCTGATCCATTTTAGATTAAAAACAAAATAACACCATTTAACCGTAGAATTATTTAGAACACTAATATTTGCGATAATTTTGTTTTCTTGTAATCAATATCATGCATTTCGTATTAAAAAGGATGTGTCGGATTTGACAAAAATGTGTCAGTATTTCTTTATTTATCTGCTCGTATATTCCTAGAAAATTGTGGTATTTGTAGGAGTCAGAGCCCCAAAACCTTCCAGCTGACTTGATTCAGAACGGGCATTGACTGCTTTTTACGGTATATAATTATGTTTGCAGTATGCTGAAGTCGGTCATGGCTTAATTATTTCGACATTTGCCAATGGCACAAAATACCATCCTGAACATTTTTGGATAGCAATTCATAACGATAAAATCAAAACGCCAGTTTTTTCCAAAGACATTTTATGTTCCTGGGAGCCATATACGCTTCATGTTTTTCACCCATAAAATTGAACTTATTCCATATACCGTAATCATTCTAAAATTTGGAATAGAAAAAAATATATTTTGTCCCAAACTTAAGAGTCGTAAAAAATTTTTTTTTCAAAAAGTGTCCCTACACGCGATTTCAAGTGATATCGTCAGTTTTCAATATGCGCTAATAAACATCTTGCACATACCTATTAATCCATATATATACAATTCTTTAATAATAAAAAAAAATATATTTGTGTTTAAAAGTTTAAATTTTATTTATATATCACCGATTTCAATGTTTTACACATAAAGTTTTATATTTATGCTTTCTTCCAGGCAGTTGGAATAGTGTATTTTCCGGGACTTATAAATCGAACAAGAATTGCTATTCTATCGTCATTTATATATACAACATTATTAAGATGTGTCAAAAACAAGCACATATACAGTCTCAGACCCCTTATTCTTCTGCTACTAATTGGACCACAGTGTCATTCTTTATCGTCTGCTGATTGTCCTTGATTGCCAATTAATGACACATGTACGCGAATATACAGTACACACCCCTCCCACCCGACCCCTTTCCGTTCCCTTAGGCGCGATGTTTATAAATGTTTATCATATTTTTATAACTATTGACTCAGACTCTTCCATTCGACTTGGGAGGCCTTGTTTTATATGCCATTTTTAGAAAGTATTTCAACAGTTCGACAAACTTGAACACAATAATTGTCAAGATACCGACCCTCCTTATATTTTGGGGAATTGGACGTTTCACCGTCACCGTACCATCTCCGTACAGCGCCTTCACAGAAGTCGCATGGGCTCCGTACGATCATTGTAGGAAGCTGACGGAGTTTCATTGTCGGAACCCCCCAGCTGGTTAATCGATCGGCCGTGGGTGTTCTACGATGCATGACATCATGCCGTGGGGAAATATCAATCAAAACGTCATATTACAGCAATCGTTGACTGAAATATCGACCAATAAAAATGCGCCCTATAAATGAAATAATATTCGGTGTGGAGGCTTGAACGTCATTTAAACTTAAAAGAAAATGCTTTGATATAAACAGCTATTTAAAAACTTTAATAAATAAATTAATGGATTAAAACAAAACGTGATGGCACCAATGAAATGGCGTAATTAGACACACCTTAAAACAAAAAAGTACAGGCGTAAAATCCCACAGCCGATATCGGGCATGGGTTTTCGACGATGACGAAGACGGCGTGGTTACATGATTATAAATCTCCATGCAACTTTTCCCGACCAGTCGAAAGTCCGTAAAAAAAACCCAACGATACTCATATACATTGTAAACGGATTAGATAAAGTAATTTTAATGAGTGAATACCTTACATACATTAAGGTTTTTACTGATAAATGGCCATCATTTCATAATTGTGTTTCCTGAGACAACAGTTAAATGATATACATAAACTTACAACCAGTATTAGTTTCACCATTATTCTTTTGATGTATGCATTTTGATAAAATGAAAATACGAAACATACAAATTAAATCAATCCAATCTATTCTGATTTTGGTTTTACATGTTCATATTCCAATAAATTACAATAAATATGTAAACATATGACTGTCATAATAAAAGGGGGAAAAAACTAATTCGACAAATGTGTTTTATGTTATGTATGTTTTGGTAGTCCTAAAATGAAACCTACAGTGCATACTATTGTGATGCTTCTCGTTAATTTAACAACATACGTGTACTGTTGATACTGAAAGGGTTTAGATGTGTCTGAAAGCTACGAAGAGTGCTGTTATTGTTATAAGTAATTGTATGCATTACTTTGATACTAAGGTAAATTTAATTGATGATTGTTTCGTTATGTTTAAATAATATTCTACTTTACACTTAGTTATTTTGACAATATACAGATCATGTGACTAAGACGAAGTGACACACTAGAATAAAAATGAACACGTATTAGTTTTTCATGAGCTTCTTTGCATAACCATCGATTAAATGTCCAATATCTGCAATTTATGTCGCTTTACTGATAAAAAGATAGTAAAATTGCGAGTGTAAAATCCTCGAATCAGCGCGGTGATTGGAAATTCGAGAGAACATGATTTATTATATATATTTATATATTTAAAGGGAAGTTACTGAGCTTGTTTGGGGGCTAACAATTTGGATTATGTATGGTATTTGAACAAACGCTCCTCGAAAAATCACAGTTGTGTTGTATATTTAAAATGTGTTTCGATATAGATTCCCCGGTGGCTTAGTGGTTACAGCGCCATGGGAGCAGGGGGTCATGGGTTCAATCCCCGACTGCGACATACTAAAATCGTAAATGATGGTATTGGTATTGCTCCTTTACTTGCTACTCGTTGTTGGGGAAAACATCTAGAAATACCTGAATACCGGTGTATCGACGATTTAAAAAACACATGATTTCAGGTATTTCTAGACGTTTTCCCCAACAACGAATATAACCAACATAAAGTATGCGTTTAAATTGTCTAGGAACAATCAAATAAATTGAAAGAATAAGCTAATTTGACCAATAATAACAAAAAACAAGACGAAGTCCTCGATTCAATTTTAAATTTCTGCAATTGGATATGTTTGACTCATGCTATCTCAAAGAATAATGGCAATAGAATATTTCTATATGGTACCGAGGCTCAATGCGTTCTTCCTGTACAATTTGCAATAGGTATGATGGTCTCACAAACTCAAGATTAAGTGTTACAGATAGGAAAATATGTCACCTACCTTTCGTCAGCCTCCACGTCCGCCGTCTTGGATGTGTCTACACATTTACGACCGTACAGCTTACAACATAGTGATATAAGGGTAGTCTGAGGACTGGTTGGCCCTGTGCTAGAATAATGTGACTGGGTGTGGTATCAGGCCACATGTCTATGACATGATACTGCAGTGTGACAGCACTATATCTGTCTCAAGTAAACATTGTCATCAAATTACTGACATACTATTAAACCCAACAAACAAATAGACGGTTTGACGCGAGATTATAATAATAAAATGCCGAACGTAACTCTCCGGGCTTCAAGCATTAAGACCTTCAACTTTTAGACTCACAAAATGGGTGTTGTTGAAACATTTTATGGGGGAAAGATCTGAAAAAGAGTGGATCTGTATGTCAATGTTCTATACATTTTAACTTGTTTATTGCATGATTTAGAACCTCTAGATGTATTTTCGATACTTGAGAAATGCTTACTCTGTAATTTTAGGCACATCTACACGGGAAGTGTGCACTGCAACGTCACGCGATTATCAACGTTCCGTCTTAAAGTAGTATATGCCAATATTCTATATTTGTATTATTGTATGATTTAGAAGCTATAAATGTATTTCCGATATTTATGACTTTTCTTCACGTTATTTTAGCCCTATCGATACAGAAAGGGTACACGGCAAGGTCACAAGAATATCCACGTAACTGCATTTTTTTACACCCCTTTGGGCAACTTTCATTTGTTTTATTTCTCATTTACATATATGCAAGGTCAAATTTCCAGACGTCTGTGCATTTTCGAGAATCATTTTATAATTTCAGATGTCAAACGATGTTTTGAAAGCATAAATATAGGAATAACATAAACACACATGCTTGCATCATGAAGTATGTAAATCCGTGACAACTATAAGTAAAATACATACCGTTTAAGCTCTTACATGTTGTATGTTACTTTTACTAATGACACAAAACATGTTATTAAAAATGTGTATGTCTTACAAATTTTGAAACATATGCCTCCGTGTGTTATATTTTGATTTTATATGTATATAAAAAACACCTTAGACGCTTTAACTAGGTTTATTTATACCAGTATTTATTACACATAATTACAAGAAAAGCATCAAAGACGAAGCAAAAAATAGTCATTGCAAGAAATGGTAACTGCAAGTATGGACGTACGAATGAAATGAGAATGTAGTAAACAGGAAAATATTTTACTATTCTAAAAAAATATGCAGCAGCAGTAGCAACATTATCATCATTACAGGCACCATCATCATTATAATCACCACCACCGATCCACCACTTCCGTCAACTATCAGACATTAATCTTAAATAATATCGAATATTGTTCCGTCTACATGACCACTTTTTCGCAGCCGTATTTTTTCGGCGTACCTGTCTAACCTCACTTTTGATGATGCCGTTAGACAGTGCCGAATGAATTATTAATTAAAAACTGTTAATTATTCACAGATAATTTGTACATATAACCGTTCTATATTCTCCATTATATTAATCCCCAATTGTCGACTCAAATAGTCAAGTCAAGTCAATCCCCAACAACGCCGCAAATCTGCCTATAAAGTACTGGAGAATGTCTATTCTGGGCTGTTCTGTTCCTCGGGGTCTCGTTACAGAGCTGCCTTCGAATTATTTGCACTAATTATAGCCGTCTGCACTGGTTAGGCATTCAACTTCGATTTGGAAACAAAGTCTTATCGCCTTGGAAGATGTTGAAAGGCTGTTTGAGGGTGCCGTGGTCAAGTGGTAACGTGCATGACCGTGAATTTGAAGGTTATGGGTTTAAACTTCATCGGGAATGATATTTAATAGTCTTCCCCGGCAACTGGTCAAACACATGAACCGTCAGAAAGGATCATTTTAAGGTGCAAGAACTTTTTTTCAATAGGCATAAAATAATTTTTGAAAAAGGGGTTCGATAACTACCAAATGCTGTGCTACGGCGATCTATCCCAACAGGCATAACCAAAATAATGTTTCATTTGTATATGTTACCAAAATTACAGAGCTCATGAAATGAATTACAGAAATAAGTTGTTCATAAAACATTTCACTGCTAGATCCTAAAGGGATAGTACTTACATCAAATTATAAAATGGTATAAGTTTGATTTACTTGTCAATAAATGTCACGACATTTGTATTTTTATTGAAAAGGCATCGATTTTACTGGAAATATACAGACATACTCCTCTATTCCATTTGATGAAAATATTCTGGAATCCTATAGTTTTTGTCAATAACGATATCGTCTAAAGTAAGCTCTAAGAATACGCCTGACATATGGACTTTGTCCAAGTAATCCGAGTGATTTATGACGGATACGCACGCGCTTAATTTGCATGAGTGACCCAGATAGTGTATTTTTGTGTTGTTAAAAAGCAGAAGTAAACACTTTATACTAATTTGTCTTTTACGCCGGCTTGGGTCTCTTACCCGTATATTACTAGCGAATGCTAAACTGTACGTTATGTATAAAAGAAAATGCTCGATTAAACCATAATAGCTTTGTTATGTCATCTTCCTTTGAGACTTCGAAATACCATTCACATGTATTACCATAAATGTTCCATATTACCATATATTACAGAGAATTCTCTTTCTCTTTCTCTCTCTCAGCGAGACAATCCATGCACGAGTAATGTTCAGTTTGTATCTCAACCAAGATAAACATACAGTATTGACAATATGATCATTTTGGCATGACTTTTTTGTGAATAGATCAGTTACTCAGTTTTATATAATGCATAATGTATTTTTGTCGATGTATTTTAATGATATTTTGAAAGATGGACAAGCATGCAAAATGTCATTATTTTTTTTCAACCACAAGGCATATATGTTTTCTTTTTAATCACATTGAGGTTAAGTCCTTGTAATGGTTCCGCTACGTCTTGGACCACTTAACCTCTACCAATATAACCAAGGTTCCCTAATGAAACATAGAAAGTCTTGGTTATCTTCGTGAAAGGCCACGAGGTCAAAAATGTAGCGGAACCATTACAGGGACTTTACCTTAAGTGCACAATCAAGATGAGAAAAATTTTATGATACAGAATGCTGAGTAGCTAAAACAAGTCAATGACCGCTGCTTTTTTGTCCATAGACCATTTTACCGGAGGATCGGCAATACCCGGTATAATTCGCTGATTTAAATAGACCAATCAGTGACAGCACAATATATTCTGATATTTTTTGCAAGTCTCTAGAGTCATTACAGAGGTCATTCTCAGGTCGCAGTTATAAGTAGACATGATCGTCAAGTACCCAAATAATGATAAAAAAATATAAATCTGATAAGAATTCAAATTTGTGATGGTGTAAGTGTTAAAGTTTGACATGATAAGATGTCAGAAAAAATGAATAAATCACGCATACAGACATCATCAACAACTGTTACAACAGTCAGATTTCTTTATGGGAAGTGTATCTATATTATAACACATTCGGACTTTGTTTCAATCACAGTTCTGAAGAAAATCATAAAAAAAATTGCGATTTTTTTTCTGTTGCAGTCTTATTTTAGAGAGTGCACGCTGGCTGCTTTGCAACCACCAGTTTTCTGAGGCGGAGCAGACGACAAAGGAAATTGTTGCCTGCAACCGGAGTGCTGTCGCTGATCTCACTTCCTTGTTCGACTTGTCCAGATCCTGTATTCTAAATTCTATGCACAAGAAGAAGTATACATTCTTAGACGTCTTTCAGACGTCTCATTTGCGAAAATCAAGCTGCGCTGTGTTATTAAGCTGGTAAGTGGCGACTTTCCAGCATGGGCTTTTGTTGTTGTGATCATTTTTCACGTTTCTATGATAATTTGTTCAATATTTAACTCAGATCAACTTAACTTTATTATTAATATTTAAGTATGAGAAGTTGGCTAGAACATCAAATACAGTTATTTGATATTCAATATCGAATTAAAGTCGAATTTCGAGTCGGGTCTAAGATTTAAATTCAGCGCTTGTCGGCTTATGTTTGTATATTGAGACAACAAAACATTAGTACATGTATAAGAAATGCGTATCTCAAGCTAATGATGAATTTCGAGTCGGATTCGAGATCAAAATTAAGGAAGAAAATAAATAAATAATATAAAGCCGAATATCAAGGTAGGTTTCATTTTTAAGCCAGGTCGGAAATCGTTTATCACCATGAAAGAAGTGTCACTATCGAGCTTGCGGCGAATTTCGAGCCAGGACTCTGATCGAAATTTTAATAAAATAATTAAGCCGGATATTGCGTCAGATAACAATATCGAGTCGGTTGACTCAGTTCTGACCTCGTAATTCATCACAGAAGGATCTAAATTAAACATAACAAAGTTGGCTATCGTGGTAGGTTTCAATACCGAGCCAAGTCAGAAAAGGTTGCATATTTTGATATTCAAGAAATAAATACGCCGCAATCTCTTCACTGGTTCCTATCACGTTTTTTTCCCCGGATTATCAGAAAGAGTAAGATACAATTCTGTGTATGTATAAACTGCGTATGAAGATCAACGTTGACCTCTGGGACTCCAAAGATTAGTCAATTTCATCTTACAGGTAAATCGGGTCTTGTTTCAACGTTATTATGCTGTCCTCTCGTATTGGAATAACACTTAGCTCGAGTTTTAAACTGTTAGTTACAGATGATACAACTTTTGTAGGCAAAAGATGCGAGTTCGATATCCTGCGATAACTTTATTTTTTCTTTTCCAAATATTTTTTTCATTCCATATAAATATTTGATTAATAAAATATATTCAACAGAACAATATAGATTTACAGGTGTAAAAAATAATAAATTGTAAGCAATACGTAAAAAATTGTTCCACAGCGCCATTTCTCCTGGATAAACCTGTCTATGATCCTGATGGAAAAAGAGTTTAGCAAGTTGATTACATATTTAATATTTTCATACACAGCAAGGTAGAAAACACGTTTATGTAATGTGAAACCGAGTTAGACACTGGTCATCATAAACCGATGTGTTTGTGTACATAAACTTGTTTTTAAAGCAGAGTAGGGCATAATTAACGAAAATCACGTGCGGTGCGTGCATAGCTTGTTCAATATCATTTAGCTTGTTGAAAAACACGCTAGTGTACTGTTTTTATGCTCACCGAAGGTGACGCATATAGTCGCCGCTTCGTCCGTCCGTCCATCCGTCCGTCCGTCCGTTCGTCCGTCACACTTTCCTTGTCCGGACTATTTCTCAGGAACTAACAGCTTGAATTCAACGAAACTTTATGGGAAGCTTTATTACCAAGAGGAGATGCGCATATCGTCAGCATGACCCGATTCCTAATTTTTTTTACAGAGTTAAGGCCCCTTGACTTTTTGGCCTATAGTACATATTGCATGATTCTTGTCCGGGCTATTTCTCAGGAACAAATGGCTTGAATTCAACGAAACTTTATGGGAAGCTTTATTACCAAGAGGAGATGCGCATATCGTCAGCATGACCCTATTCCTAAATTTTTCACAGAGTTAAGGCCCCTTGACTTTTTGGCCTATAGTACATATTGCATGATTCTTGTCCAAGCTATTTCTCAGGAACTAATGGCTTGAATTCAACAAAACTTTATGGGAAGCTTTATCACCAAGAGTAGATACGCACATCGTCGGCGTGACCTGGTTCCTCAATTTTTCACAGAGTTATGGCCCATTTACTTTTCGGCCTATAGTACATATTGCATGATTCTTGTCCGGGCTATTTCTCAGGAACTAATGGCTTGATTTCAACAAAACTTTATGGGAAGCTTTATCACCAAGAGTAGATACGCATATCGTCGGCGTAACCTGGTTCCTCGATTTTTCACAGAGTTATGGCCCCTTGACTTTTTGGCCTATAGTACATATTGCATGATTCTTGTCCGGGCTATTTTTCAGGAACTAATGGCTTGAATTCAACGAAACTTTATGGGAAGCTTTATTACCAAGAGGAGATGCGCATATCGTCAGCATGACCTGATTCCTAATTTTTTTCACAGAGTTAAGGCCCCTTGACTTTTTGGCCTATAGTTCATGTTGCATGATTCTTGTCCGGGCTATTTCTCAGGAACTAATGGCTTGAATTCAATGTAACTTTATGGGAAGCTTTATTACCAAGAGTAGATACGCATTTCGTCGACGTGACCTGGTTCCTCAATTTTTAAGGAGAGTTATGGCCCTTACTACCATGTTGTTGACTGAAATTCATGTCATTTGCCTAATTTAACAGGCGATATCATTTAAACAAAACCTCACAAAATTCAATATGCTAGTAATGTCAATCATAATCATGTCAGCTAATTGTTGTTTAGGCCATTATACACTATTTCAAATATCCAGTCATATGTCAAAAGTGTTGGTTAACCTCTTTCATATGAGCACACATTGAAATGTATGACTTAATTTTCAGTAGTATAAAAACTTAAATCAATGAAAGATCTGATGAGTAACACGTATTATCATATTAAATAGTAAACTGTTACTTTGTCTCCAAATTAGAGTTGGTAAAACATCTCATCTGATGAGGAGAATAAATATGATTTAGGAATGGGGATTTCAACATATCCTCCCACCCATTGACCAAGGCCTTATTTGTAACAATGACGTTCTTCGGGGAGCATCTGTCAGTTCTACTGACTTTCTTGTTTTTACTGAAAAGCAAAAAGCCTTCAATAAAGTTTTGAAAATCAATCATGGGACGTCGCCCTGGAATGACATAAAAAGAACGTCTGAGAGCAGTCGGAATGCTATTGGCTGATTTGTCAGCAAGAGAAGTCGCTAGGCATTTTAATCGACATGAATCGACAATAAGTCGCTTAAGGCACAGACTACAGCAAACATGTAACGTTGCTGACAGGCCTAGAACAGGAAGGCCTCGTAAAACTACGCCGCGAGAAGACCGTTTTATAACGACGTCTTCACAACGTAACAGATTTATGTCTAGCAGAAAGTTAGCTCATCTTCTCAGGAACGCTACTGGAACTAGAGTTTGTGGCAGAACGGTCAGAAATAGGCTGCGTACCGCTCGACTCAAAGCATGCCGACCATACCTTGGTATTCCATTGACGCCAAGACATCGTCAGGCAAGGGTTCAGTGGGCTCGAGTCCATCACCACTGGGCGTGTAGACAATGGAAGGACGTTTTGTTTACCGACGAATCCCGGTTCATCGTTTCATTTTCTAACGGCAGGGTACGCGTATGGAAAATACAAGGCGAAAGGTTGGATACTGATAACGTATCCTACGTGACCGTTACGGTGGTGGCAGTGTCATGGTTTGCGCTGGCATATACCATGATGGGAAAACTGATCATGTTACAGTGGCTGGTAATCTAACCGCACAAAGGTACTGTGACGAAATAATCCAGCCCGTTGTCGTACCGTTCATGCAATAATGCAACGTAAGAATCTTCCAACATGATAATGCCCGCCCGCACACCGCACGTTACACTCAGGACGTTTTACGCCAAAACAATGTGAACGTTCTACAATGGCCTGCAAAATCACCGGATCTCTCGTCCAATGAACACTTATGGGATCATTTAGGTCGGCAGGTACGAGAACATCATGACGTCAATAACGTACGTGACCTTGAACTCGCTCTTCGATATCATTGGGCGAGAATCCCTATACAGGTTATGAGAAAGCTCGTTTGCAGCATGAGACGAAGATGTATTGCAGTTTTGGCTGCTAATGGTGGGCATACAATGTATTGGGACTTGTATGACTTTTCTGTCTGACCCCTTTGCCCTTTCCGGTAAGACACACAATTTATCTAGCAATATCATGGAATGAGAAGAATGCGTATCGATTGCAAATAAACATCCTATTCGTGGTATATATTTGATTTCATGATTTCTTCCATGCTTGCATACTTGCTAAACCTTTTTCCATCAGTATATATATCAAGTATTTGTGTTAGAAATAATTGTTATAGAGTCTATATTATCAATTTACATTAAAAAATTATAGTTCACTTTAATAATTTTACATATTTCACATTTTTATTTATCTCTGGGATTCGAGCCCATGCGGTGAAATATGGTGATGAATTGTAGATAAGTTAGCATTATTCGTCAAATTGAGTTTTTATTGTTCACCTAATTGTGTAACATTACTCACTTTGTACCGTCAGTAAGGATCAATAGATGTAAGTTAGTACTACACGCTTGATTAGATGATTCTTACTCAAAGAACAAGGTGGGTAATATTACCAACTTAGGTGAATAATTCTCACTCGAGAAAGTGATGGATGTTCATTTGTTTGAATGATCATTACTCATTTAACCATTTCCCTCATAGAGGAAACCATGAAAAGACCTATGCGAACAGCATAAAACCAGATCAGCCTGCGAGTAACCGCAGGCTGATCAGGTTTTATGCTGTTCGCTGCTCCTCAGTGGTCTGGAAATGAGGACTTTATAATTAAATTTGGTTAGGTTTAACTGGGTTTTTGCAGATCAGGCTTTATGTGGTACCTATTGAGTGCGTCAAAATGAGTCTATATGAGGGAAAGGGTTAAATAGATTAATATTGGTCACTGATTTCGATAAGTAATGTTTTATGGATAAGGTAAACAATACTCACTGAACGGAGTAGTGATCATATAAAAAAAGATAATAATTGGAATTTAGGTGAATAATGATTACTTTTTTTTTTTTCAACAGAAATGATCTTAATTAAGTGAGTTATGTTCATTCATTTGAGTGAACAGTACTCGTAGAGTATGATGAGTTTGGATTATAATTCTCAAAAACTTCGGTGAACAATACTCACTTAATTAGGTGAGTAATATTACACATTTGAGTGAACAATACTTATTAAAATTGTTGAGCGTTATTCTCTGAACTAGATTAGTACTGCTTAATTAATATACTACTCAAAATTTGCCAAGCACCACATATCATTTGTCACTTTGAAATTTAAATGGCCAAAACTTCTGTAATAGTTGTCCATATCTCTTGAAATGTCACTACTATCCTTTACAAACCCAAACCCGTAATTAATGCCAGCAAAATATAATATCTCAATTTTGAAATTTCAAAACAACAATAAAATAAGAAATTCACAAATTTTTCATTAATCCAAATAATTAAATTTAAAGTTGTATTTTCAGTAATAAATGTTTAATAACAATTTAATAACAAAAATTGTCCATTTTAGAACAAAGATAATACTTCCAAGTAAAGGGCTGAAAAGTTTCTTTTTGCTGAGTATACTAGTGGTGCTTAGCAAACTTGGAGTAGTATATCTAAATTAGGTGAGCATGTAATGAACATCTAATTAGATAAAATTCAGTGAGCAATGCTAGAATTAGTTGAGAAATACTCACATAATTAATAAAGCATTAATCAATAAATAAAGTGAATGGAGAAGGCTGTGCATGTTTATTTAAATACTTTAAATATAAACACTCAGAGGCGAGTTCCCAACAATATTTTTCAATTACATGTAGTTTCAATCTACTTTTCACGAGATTTATAACCGGATGTTAAAAAATAAATTGTAAGTATCTATTGAAGTTATAAAATTAGAATTTAGTGCCAGTTAAATGCATGAATTATCTACTTAATCTCGCAGACTTGGACCGATATTGAAACTTAGCTCGATATTAGAATTTTGAAATTCGCCCCTTGCTGAATATTCGCATTTAATTTAAATAATAAATAATGACGTCAGAGGTGTTTCGATATTTGAACCTAGGACAATATCAGTGAATTTCGATTTCAGATCTAGCTTGAAATTTGCCTCTAGCTCTATATTGCATATCGAATAACGAACCAACGTCTCACATCGATACAATATTATTTTGTTGTCGCAAAAAAGGAGAAACATGTATGTGTTGTTCATAAAAAGGCGTGTTTTAGAACAGAAATGAATGAATTCCTATCCTATTCCTTCCTATCTCGCTAAAACAGATATATACGTTAAATGTGTTCCACGTCATTGTTGATGAAATCGGGATGCATCTTAAAGAATCTGTTTTATAATACTTTCGTCTATTTAAAACTTCAAAAAACAAAAAACAAAAAAAAACCCGTTTAACTGCCATTTCTCTGTATGTTTTCTTGAAATGGCTCGCTTGATAGGAATCTTCGCAACTCGATAATCTTTAATCTTAATTAAGATTTCACTAACAACCAGCAGAAACCCGAGTTCATTGTCAGAGATTGAAATATAACACTTATTTTTCTGCTGCATTCTACAATTTATTTCTATATTGTGTCAGAAAATAAAAAAGTATTTTATGTAATTTATTTCAGCCATATGTTTCTGTTTGTTCTCTTTGTCACGTGGTATTAACATAATCCATTTGAAATATTTGAAACTGTTGTCTTCATGGAACAACGATGCGTTTAAAATGGAATTAGTGTTCAAAATAACCTCAAATATATTTAAAACTTTTCTTATCTTGGCAATGAATCCCACTGTGTGATCTATTTACCAACATCAAGTAAATTGACTTGATGTCGCTCTGTTCAATTATTTCTTTGATCTGCGGCACCGTGTATTGGTCCGATCAATTGCAGGATTGTCTTTTATATTTGTTTCCGCTCACTTACGAAATAATGTCATTATGGTGCCTTTTGGGAAATATGGAAATGTATAATCATATTTCTTTTAAAGCACCACCGCGAGGCCGTGAAAGTAACAGGAAAGGTTTAATTTCAAAATAGTTCATAATACTTATATAACTCCAGGGCAATGTTCTGCTGGTATCAGCATCATTCATAATACCTCTGTTGTTGTCAGTGGTGTTTACGCGTTTTGAGGTGAGAGGGTTATTAGAGGAGTAAATATAGGACTTCAGGGATAATAATACTATAGATTTTATATTTCGTTTAAAGTTTAATTTAGTAACACACACAGTGATAATGTATATCAATATGTAAATCAGGCTGTGTGAAATAATGAAGCAATAGGTGAGATGGCTCGGTATTGAAACATATTCATTTTATATTTCGAACTCAGAGCTTGCTAGCTAGATATCCCCATTTCTTATATGGTGAAAAAAATGGACCCCCACCTATGATCAAATTTGTGAACTTTTCTAAAATACGCCCTCTCCCCCAACCCAAATTCTATATCAATGCCCAGTATTTAAATTTTAGAGTCTGAGTTTGATTCAAATTATGACCAAGCAGATTGGTGAATCATGTCCCATGTCAGGTAAGTCTTGTTCAGCACTCGCCCAGTGGAAATGGCAAACAAGACCAGGGCGCATGCTTGACATTCTATATGGAATATCGAATAACGAGCCAACGTCTCACATCGATACAATATTATTTTATAGTCGTAAAAAAGGAGAAACATAATGTGTTGTTCGTAAAAAAGCGTAAATTAGAACAGAAATAATTTTTGTCTCGCAAACTGATGCATACAATAAATAAAGCCCTTAGTTTAATAGACGAACGCTTAACCAACTGAGCCACGAAGGTTGTTACTGTAAAAAGCTTATGTTAGCTAACTTTATCATGAGTTTTTAAGGGACGAGTCCACTACCAAGGTAACTATGATGTTTTCTGAAGACTCTCGCAAGTGTTTACTGTTTTTATGTTTGTTTTTCTCAACTATATGTTTTTATGTTTAAATATGTAGATTAATGTGTTATCGGCCAATTAACAATTATACGCAAAATATGCACCCTGAAACTCCCATGTTATGAAGGAAAATCAAATAATTATGCAAACCAATGAAACGGGTGCTTTTCTGAACTCTTCGGTTGTTAACCAAGATTAGCTTGGTCAAGAAATAGGTCAACACAAAATCCATGTTTTACAGCTTACGCCGAAAATCTATCATTGTAGGAATTAGACACGTGTATACAAATTGCTTGTCGGCTATCCAAGAGCTACACTGGGATAATAGTCACGGTTGACCTGATTTACACAAAATAACACATGGTTTGTTGACTTACTGGGAACGGCGGGACATAAATTTGCACTTTCTCCTATTTGCAGGTGCCTGGGGTCCCTTGTATATTGTGGTTTATTAAGACGTGTCTCACGCATAACATCCAATCCTTACTTCAATAACTTCATCATCTACTGCGTCGATGTCATCGTTGTCGCCAGCGCCGTTCTCATCAACAAGTGGTAAGTCAACACGCCTCTTCCACATTTTGTTTGAAACACCCATCCATCTATCCATCCGTGTTTTCAATGAAATAGATACAAAGAAGAAACTTACAACTTAGTATAAATGTGTCATGGGTGTCGTAATCAAATTCTAGAGCAGTCTGCATGTGTGGTTTCTGAGTTTGAACCACAATAGGCATTTACAACAATTTCAACTACGAAGTATAATTTTGTCTCATTTGCAATTTTTACGTGTTGCTCAAAGATGAAAGTAAATAATAGTTTGTCTATATGTATTCACACACACGAGAAACATGTCCAGAAAAAAAAAAAAAAAAATATATCATATTGAAGACTGATGGACATAAGTACATTTCATGCCATTGTGCAATAATTTCCTAACAATGGCCGAAATTTAGAAAATCAATGACATATAAATATTAAATGCAATTTAAATGCACTCGATGACTCCAAAAACGATTCGGTATTTCACGACAGGTTGATCCCTACTTTAAACTCGTTTTATTATTTTTTTATTGATAAAATTTACCAATTTATCCTGAAATATGCCTCATTGCATTTCTAAACTATATTATAATCGTTTGAAAAACACGAAATAAAATATTCGACATGTTGTCTATGGTGACGCATTTATAAAGCCTTGAGTGTACGTTCCTTTCATGAGTGAATAGATTGTGAATCAGAAATCTTCAGATATGGTAAGCATTTTGGACTGAGGCTAATCTTAAGTTAAAACGGGCTCCATTCTTGCTTAGAAGAGATTTGGACTTACGCCAAACTATTATTTGTGTATTCCATGTTTCGTATCAGTGCTTTTGTGACATGTTTGGTTTCAGTGTATTCATATCGTTGAAGAATCATATAGAGGCAATATCTCAGTCATTTATATTACAAAGGTATCATTAGCATTGTGGAATATTTACACACGCGGCTGACAGCTATGTCTAGGTATAGGATAGAGTCTATTAAAACATCTCTGCAGACAAAAGAAGAGGTGTGTGAAGTTAGCGCGTAGATCGTAGATCGTAAATCAACACTATAACTAATTTTCTTTGTCGACCTGGGTCGTAGATCGTAGCTCAACCACTCAAATAAACCAAAATAAATGGTTGAGCTGGGTCGTAGATCGTAGCTCAACCATTCAAATTAACCAAAATAAATGGTTGAGCTAGGTCGTAGATCGTAGCTCAACCATTCAAATAAACCAAAATAAATGGTTGAGCTGGATCGTAGATCGTAGCTCAACCATTGAACAAGTTCGCGGAATGGTTGAGCTGGGTCGTGGTCGTAGCTCGACCATTGAAAACTTTCATAGAATGGTTGAGCTGTGTCGTAGATCGTAGCTCAACCATTCAAATAAACCAAAATAAATGGTTGAGCTGGATCGTAGATCGTAGCTCAACCATTTAAAAATTACCAATGGTTGAGCTGGATCGTAGATCGTAGCTCGACCATTGAAATAAACCAAAATAAATGGTTGAGCTGGGTCGTAGATCGTAGCTCAACCATTCAAATAAACCATTATAAATGGTTGAGCTGGATCGTAGATCGTAGCTCGACCATTGAAAACTTTCATAGAATGGTTGAGCTGGATCGTAGATCGTAGCTCAACCATTCAAATAAACAAAATAAATGGTTGAGCTGGATCGTAGATCGTAGCTCAACCATAGAAAAAGTTCACGGAATGGTTTAGCGGGGTCGTAGATCGTAGCTCGACCATTGAAAACTTTCATAGAATGGTTGAGCTGGGTCGTAGATCGTAGCTCAGCCATTGAAAATGTTCATGGAATGGTTGAGCTGGGTCGTAGATCGTAGCTCGACCATTCAAATTAACCAAAATAAATGGTTGAGCTGGATCGTAGATCGTAGCTCAACCATTGAAAAAGTTCACGGAATGGTTTAGCTGGGTCGTAGATCGTAGCTCAACCATTGAAAAATTCATAGAATGGTTGAGCTGGGTCGTAGATCGTAGCTCAACCATTCAAATAAACCAAAATAAATGGTTGAGCTGGGTCGTAGATCGTAGCTCAACCATTCAAATAAACCAGAATAAATGGTTGAGCTGGATCGTAGATCGTAGCTCAACCATTGAAAAAGTTCGCGGAATGGTTGAGCTGGGTCGTAGATCGTAGCTCAACCATTCAAATAAACCATTATAAATGGTTGAGGATCGTAGCTCAACCATTGAAAAAGTTCACGGAATTCATTTGTCGGAAAAAAAATGCTTTCGTCGGGAAAAGAGTTTCCGTCCAAAATCTTTGTACTTGTCGGTAATATCTCATTCGTCGGAAAAGTTTCCGTCGGGAAATTTTCTGTTCGTCGGGAAAAATTATATGTCGGGAATTTAGTATTAGTTGTGAAAATTGTATTTTGTAAAAAAAAATTTCTTCGTCGGGATTATTGTACTGGTCGGGAAAATTGCATTTATCGGAAAAAATGCTTTCGTCGGGAAAGGAGTTTCCTTCGAAAATCTTTGTACTTGTCGGGAATTTTTCAATGGTTGAGCTACGATCTACGATCCAGCTCAACCATTTATTTTAAATGGTTGAGCTACGATCTACGACCCAGCTCAACCATTCTATGAAAGTTTTCAATGGTCGAGCTACGATCTACGATCCAGCTCAACCATTCCATCAACATTTTAAATGGTTGAGCTACGATCTACGACCCAGCTCAACCATTCTATGAAAGTTTTCGATGGTCGAGCTACGATCTACGATCCAGCTCAACAATTTATGGTTTTAATGGTCGAGCTACGATCTACGACCAAGCTCAACCATTCCATGAACATTTTCAATGGCTGAGCTACGATCTACGACCCAGCTCAACCATTTATTTTGGTTTATTTGAATGGTTGAGCTTCGATCTACGACCCAGCTCAACCATTTATTTTGGTTTATTTGAATGGTTGAGCTACGATCTACGACCCAGATCGACAAAGAAAATTAGTTATAGTTTCGATCTACGATCTACGATCTACGCGCTAACTTCACACACCTCAAAAGAAGACCAAAAGCGAGCGTAGAATTATCTGGAGAAATTTCTTGATAGGTTTTATCCGACTTAGAAGTCACCCTTAATGTGTGAAATATTTGATAGTTCTATTCTGTACATGGTAAAATAGAAAGGTGTACTATTGAAATATATTGCTGATAAATTAAATATTTCAGAGCTATGATTGTTCACAAATTTAGAGTGACTTATCCGTATTGGTCCGTACCCGAGCCGTGCAAAAGCGTAGTAATCGGTATCAACTCTTATCTATCCACGAACGGAAACGAACATAACCGTAGTCATACGTATTGAGCCGCAAATGAACGAAGTTATCCGAGACTGTCCGTACTCAAACCTAGTTCAACGTAGAGGCTGCATAGTAACTATCCCTGTCTAAGGATAGGAGGTGTACTTTAGTCAGATCATGAAATTCCGTTGTTGTTTTTTTTTGACGCAGCTTTCGAAGACTCTGGGCGTTACACAAACAGTTAACCGTTTTTGTCCATCAGTCAGTCAAAATAGTGAAGTATAAACTCTCTATAAAAAATAAATCTTTTAAATTCGCGTAGTTGATATTGATTCATTCCTTTATCGGAAATTCAAAACTGAAAATCGGACACAAATTTACTTAATAAAAACAATGAAATGTGGTGGTCATAAAAAATTAAATAAATGGGTCCATCTTAAAGCAGCACCCCCCCCCCCCTTAACCCTTTCCCTCATAGAGGAAACCATGAAAAGACCTATGCGAGTAACTCGCAGGCTGATCAGATTTTATGCTGTTCGCTGCTCCTCAGTGGTCTGGAAATGAGGATTTTATAATTAAATTTGGTAAGGTTTAACTGTTTTTTTTTTGCAGATCAGGCTTTATGTGGTACCTACTGAATGCGTCAAAATGAGTCTATATGAGGGAAAGGGTTAAGTTTGCCAAAACTATCTTAAAAATTAAACCCCCCCCCCAAAAAAAAAAAAAACCACACACACACACACAAATATGTCCTAAACTCTTTAATGCTATAATCTAAAAGACATTGTATAAGGGCTGTGTTATGAATCTAATAAATAAATAAATAAATAAATAAATAATATTATTTTTCATCAAATTAAAAAAAATTCACTTCTAGTCTGTCTGAGGTGCACCCTTGATGAAACAAACACCTGTGTAAGATAGCCACTACTGATGATGATGTTGATGTCGCCATCGACAATAAAATATTTTCAGACAAGTTGTGAGAATACTATTTCAATTTAAAATAAAGCCACACTTGATCACGTTTGAAAGTCCTGAGTGAAAATAAATCTAGAACTTAATCAATGGCAGGGGGGTTGAAAGTTGCAGAAAATAGTTAAATTTGGCTACGCCTGGAAATTCGCTACAGCTAAATTAAATTCTGTCTGTCTTAAACTGAGGACTTGATCGGAATTGAAAATAAATACAGTTTTAACCATTTGTTTCATATTTATAAGATTTCTTTTAAAATTACAGTAGTTGAAAATATTGATTTACAGATTTTATGGTGTTCGCTGCTCCTCAGTGGTCTGGAAATGAGGATTTTGTAATTAAATTTGGTAAGGTTTAACTGTGGTTTTCTGCAGATCAGGCTTTATGTTGTACCTATTGAGTGCGTCAAAATGAGTCTATATGAGGGAAAGGGTTAAGGGGTCCTCAGTAACCTCTTTCTGTTCTCTCATTTCCAATGAACAGTTTGACCAGAGAAAAGAATTACTCGTCCCAGCACACCATCCACGCCAAGACGCAACGCACGGACATACATCAAGTCAATGAGAAAAAAATATTTTATTCATTTCGATTTTGTAGTTCATGTGCTGTTGAAGAATTACTCTTTGGGACATTGTCGAATACCCACGGCCGATCGATGCTTCATCTATAGGCCTTGGGATAATACGGCTGGATTTGGTCGTTTTAGATGTCATGTAATAAGTCAGCCGGGGGTATTCGATGATGTCTTTTAAGATTGCTTTGACATTTTCTCAAAACACTGCCTTATCTAAAAACGATATTTAGCCGAACGGAACAGCTGCTATATATACTTTGTACATGCATTGTTTATGGTGTAACAGAGTCTCTTAATATTGCATATATATAGAAATACCCTGATTGTAAGAAATAACAAATTTGATATAATTGTTAAAAAGTTTTTTAAAAAAATATTAAAATTGCTCGCCCTATTCTGCTGGATATAAAAAATCATCTTTGGCATTTATAGTCGCATTTCATCGATTCTCCGAAACATTAATAAAACTGCAAAATGAATATCTAATGACATGCTTCGACCTTTATGTATATGTAGTGTTCATCCATGCTATTCTACAGAATAAACTAAGACGTGAGAGGTAGCAACTATCTGTGTTTTGTTGATCAGCTACGGATGATACACTAATATGCAAAGTGAAAGTTTTATTTTGGCTTCTTTGATAGCACACAACAATATACAGGAATACAACGTTTTTATTGGATAACAATAAAAGTGGCCACTGATGCTGTATCAAAAAGGACACAGAATAACGCACCATTTGCATATTCGAGTGTACGGGAAACTAGAGGGTCATTATAACTATCAAAGAACTGCAGATTCGTCCCTTGGGGAAATAATTCCTTGAAACTGAAACAACAATTGCAGTCTTACTGATTTCTCCGAGAAGGGAAACTGACAGTTAAAAAGCCGGTTGTCCAAATTTGTTACAACCAATCATTTATATTGTCCCATTACGATGTGGATTGTCTAAAACAATAACAGCTTTATCGCGGTTGCGGCTTCAGAACGGAGATCGGCAAATTATGCTCCACTGCAATGAATCAGTATTTTTTATACGAATGCAAGAAATGTGTCATTGGCCTCTTAGTGGTAATGTTTAACCTCAATATTAATATATGGGGCATTTTATTATAAATGTATTTGTCCAACTACTCCCGCTATTTCTTTGGAGATCACTGAGTGAAGAAAATATTTAGCGTGCACAAACAAACTGAATCGCTTAAAAACACACCTCTGATATTAATTAACATAATAGTATTTTACAAAAGTCTCTGTAATAAGATCGTTTAAGAATACAGGTGATAATGCTATATTGTTTCCTTTATCTGTTATTTTATGGGCATTTATTTAATTGATAGAAAATAGTTTTAATTGATCGGTTAAACATTATAAAATCGTTAAAAAGAAATAGTACAAATGGCAGACTGTGTATGCACGTTTATCTTACACGGGAAAAGAGTGATGTTAATGACAGTTGCCAAAGTCAGTTCTTTCAAACTAATCCATAGAGATAGATAGTTTACTTTAAAGAAAGAAGCCGTTCCTCTTTTACCCAACGGCTTGCATTTCTTATTTTGCCAATGAATGTCACGAGCGAATATTGGTACGTCACGCGGAATAGCTTATCTGTTTTGGCGCAACATTATTCGAATTCTTATAATGAAAATATTTATATTTTGCTAATTATTTTGTACCTGAAACACTTCGAAACGAGGAATGTGGATAGTATATCTTGGATACGCACGTACGAGGGTCGTTCGATATGTAATGTTTAGTGTACGATAACGGTATCTCAAAAACATTCTAATGAACATTATATCCCTTCAAAATATTCTCTGCAGTTTGAAATACATAATTTCAATCTCTGAATCCATTTCTGAAATGCGTCACGGTACGCTGATTTAGGTAGACCTCTGAGGCACAGACAGATGGCTGAACCAAGGGTTTGCTAGGACTTGTATCGACGACCAGATAAGAACTCTTTAGGTTTTGGGAAAAGGAAAAAGTCCCATGTGGCTAGATCTGGAGTGTATGGTGTGTGTGGCAAGACGGTAACCTCCTCCGACTTCAAAAATTGCTTCACAAGCTCAGATGTATGTAATGGAGCATTATCATGAAGTAGACGAACATACCTAAATCCTGACACAGGGTGTCGTTTCTGATAATATTTCTTGAGCTTTTTTTAGTAAAACATCTCGGTAATACCGACCTGTAACCCTTTTGCCCTTCGGCACCTGAATTTGTACAGCTATACCATCACATGAGAAGAATATGCAATAAAGGACCTTCTTTGTGCTCATGGTCCTTTTGGCAACTACAGGCCTTCTACCGTGTTTGGTTAGCCATATTTCGTTTCCAATTTTTCTGACTGGTTCCAAATAGTGAACTCATGTTTAATCACCAGTAACAATGTTTGCAAATTGTCTTTGATTGAAGTTTGGAAACAGTCTGAGCAATTGCTTTTGTACTCGTACCCTTTCTTGGTCATCTGACAGTAACTTGGGTATCCATCTGTTAGAAATATTTCGTTCTTTCAAAATACGCTTAAAATGAAATGCACCCGCGATAGCGATATGCCAACAGCTTTGGCAATATCACGAATCGTGTACCTGCCTTACTTTCAATTATTTCCCTGACTTTTGAGACAGTTGTCTTGCCTGATATAGTCACAGGTCGGCCAGATTTTGCTGCATCTTTGACGGACTCTGTGCCAGTCAGAAATTTCTTTCTCCACCTACGAGCTGTCTCATTAGATACCTTATCAGACCCATAAACTTTCCCAAATTCAGTAAAAATCTGCTTTACCGAATGACCGAGTCTTGTGCGAACTTTTATATAAGCTCTAATTTCTACATATTCTCTATGGCATGTCAGACGTTGCAATATTCAGTAACTATCTATGTGTTGTATAAATGCATATATATGTGGTATAATCAGATATATATTGCATATAGTTGCATATGTTTGTGGTATAATTTCAAATATATATTGTATAATTGCTTATTTATGTGTTGTATAATTTGATATATATGTGGTAAAAGTCATATATATGTTGTATGATTTTCAAATATATTTATGGTATAAACGGTGTATATATGTTCTATAATTGAATCACGGGATTTGTTTACACTTTTGTAACAAAGGATTTCATTGGACCGTTATTTAATCTAAGACGGCTCCTTCCATAAACTGCAAAAATGCGGCATTTCGGGAACCTAAAAATTAAGACTCTTCTTGACTACTAGCGAAAGAAGACAAGTCATATGGTATGTCTTAAAAGATTCCAGGTTTATTTTTTATTTGATAACAATTTAACAGTGTCCATAGCATTAGGCAAATTTGATAAATGTTAATTCTGGCAAAAAAAGATAACAATCGTACAAGAATCTCGTTTTCACAACTCCTCCAAAATGGCTGGATGGATTTGGTTGAAACTCGATAAGCAATATCAGCGCCTTCAAACAACGGTAAGGGGAGATAATCCGACTTTGATTTTCTTCTTATGAAGATGTATATGCAGTAAGATGATTTTGATTCTGTAAACAAGTAAAACTCTACTGCTCCGAGCTGGAATCGAACTCAGGGCACTCGGTATGCAAGTCAAACACTCTACCACACTCCACACCGTCACCACAAAAGCTAGTTCTACGGCAAGATAGTGCAAGTGCCATTTTATACCTCAACTACAACTCTTGATTTTTTTATTTTTTGTTGTTGCTTTGATCAGTCTTAAATTGACATAGAAATCATTTTTCACTATCGTTTTATTCACTTTACACCAGTTTCCAAGTGTTGTCTGATTATAAAGCGTCTTCTGTTTTCCCTCTATTCCAGACTTACAAGATGTGATGAGCGTGGCAGATCCCCTTGCTAAGGCATTGCGGGAGGAACCAGTGCCATTGAAGAGTGTCCACGTGATAGCCAGGATGTTGGACATGGTTACCAAGGTAACACTTGCCTTCTGTTGTGGTGTGTCCCTTGGTCACAGATGCACTTAATTGCTCGAAAACATTATTTATTTTGTAAAATTGAAGAAAAAAAAAACTGTTTGTGAGCTTAATTATCCCTTTCAAAATCCCTTGCCAGTAACACCCGAAAGGTGAGTTTGGGCAGTATATATAGATATATAGATTTTTCAGATTTTAATAAAGTTGATTGAAAAAAAATGTCTACAAGCAATTAAGAACATCTGTGACCAAGAGAAACAACACAACAGAAGGCAAGTGTTACCTTGGTAACCATGTCCAACATTCTGGCTCTCACATGGACACTCTTCATGTGGCACTGGTTCCTCCCGCGATGCCTGTAGCCCCGCCTTGACCTTAGCCAGGTGATCTGCCACGCTCATCACATCTTGTAAGTCTGGAATAGAGGGGAACAGAAGACTTATAAATAAGCAATTATACAATATATATTTGAAAATATACCATAAACATATGCAACTATATGCAATATATATCTGATTATACCACATATATATATGCATTTATACAAAATATATATACAGTTATACAACACAGATATAGTTATTGAATATTGCAACGTCTGACATGCCATAATTCTCAACCCGTTTCCCAACCATTTTTAAAACAGTGGTCAACGACTAACTCTATTAAAATTACGATTGGTTTAAAACTGCATTGAGCTGAAGGCTCGTGTTTATACCGTTGGAAAGGTATTGAATAGAGCTATTGAGGCGTATCAACATCCACGAAATCTTGCAAAGTGTTATCACGCTGTGGTATAATACACATTACATATCGAACAACCCCAGTAATGTATCGGGTGATTATGCCATACTGTAATATCATTAATTTTCGTGAAGGACTAACTTTCGTTCATTTAGAGGATGACTTTCTTCACGAAAATTATTCCCCATGAAAATGGTTGATTCAGTTGACTTCACGTTCTCTAAAACATGAATCCACGAATATATGTACCAGCGAAATTGACTTTATTACAGATTCCGCGAAAACTAATGTCAACGAAAAATAATGACTGTACAGTTTACATTCATTAATTATTTTGTTTTATTAACAATGACATGCATACTTTGTCTTTATTAAATCTTTTTTTAACAAGATTACTTACATTTCAATGGGCGTTTCCGTTTTCACAAATACTCCTTTATTTAAGCGAAACATGATAGGTAAATTAATATGGACTAAGTTTTTTAACTTCCATATTCAGGTTCTTGACGTATTCAAGAACAGTGATACCGCTGTCAATATGTGGGATTAAGGTTTTCACTTCAAGCAGCTCATTCACATATGGCCATAGATTAAGAATTTGATTTTTATCCATCTGCGTGTATAATGTCTTTCAATAACCATCTTAGGACGCATGGTCACCAAATGCAACTTTCTATGATGAAATAAATGATCAGTTTTTCCATCACAGGCAATAGCAAACGGTATTGAACTTTATTAAAAATAATAAAACCCATATATAATAACTCTATCTTCGTGTCCCGCCTCATGACTGTTCACAATCACTATTCGCGCATGCGCTCACTTCATATGTTGAACTTACAAATTCGTTATCTGGAACTGGTGAAGAAGCAACGTTGCGGAATGCGTCACGTGGTACCGCAAGCACCTGCTTCGGGGATACCACATATTATACTTCACCAACCTTAACGAGAGAGAGAGAGAAGATAATGTTTTTTTGTTGTTTTTTTACCGATCGTCTGTGACTGAACTGCTTTAAACTTGAATTGAATATTTAATATTGGGAGAGACATAATAGATTATTAACTCTACATACACAAGTGTATATATCAAACACTCAGGTACTTGTATATCTATTTTTTTACGGCCTGAATCTTTTGCTTCAGCATATACATACACGTGTATATCGTACATTGCACATTCTAAACAAAATAATCGGGTCCCTAGGTGTCTACTGTATATACAATTTTTCTGTGACCAAATGTTTGAATGAAAGTAAAATATTTGGGACGCATAACAACTTTAGGTTACGAAATATTTTTCTCTTTTTTTTTTCAATATTTATTAGAATCAGTATTCTGTCCCCATTTTAATCAGATATCCATATTATTTTTCTTCTTGGTTGTAAATTGTTAAAGATGTTGCAATTCTCAGACCTTGACACAATCGTCCTTCTAAAAACTGGGGTTTTGAGGTTGATTGCCAATGTCTCAAACTACCGAATCCTTAATGTTCTTGAGCGCCATAACCGTTGTGTAAAGCGAATTCGACGTTTCAAAGTAGTGATGATTACATTACATAAAAGATTAAAGTTTGCCGAGAAATCGGTCTTTGAATAGGTGATCTTTTACCATTTCTAATTTTATATGACAATGTCATTTATTTTCAGTCTGGGACGACGATGGTGTCTATTTCTGTACGCCATGTCCTCTGGACTCATCTCCATGTGTGTCCTCGTGCTGCACGTGACCAACGAAGACGACATCAAACCCAAAATGCTGATGGCCCTCGGCTTCTTCACAAAGCTTGGCGTCACGACGTCACTCTCATTGGTGATATTGATAACCATGGAGATTTACCCAACAGTGATAAGGTAACAGTGAATATTGATTTAAAAAAACAACATTTGACGTGTGCTAACCTGTCATAAAATATTGCCGTATCAGGGATTCTGGTCGTATCAGGGGTCCTGGATGTATCAGATATTCTGGTCGTATCAGGGGTTCTTGTCGTGGCAAGGATTCAGGTCGTATCAGGGGTCCTGGATGTATCAGATATTCTGTCGTGGCAAGGATTCAGGTCGTATCAGGGGTACTGGATGTATCAGGGGTTCAGAGCATACCAGTGGGTCTTGGTAGTTGTCTTACCAGGGATTCTAATCGCATCTTGTGCCAAGTCTTAGTTGTATCAGGGACTCTGATAGCGTCGTACAAGGGGTTCTGTTTGTATCAGAGATTCTGCGCGACCGACATTCCTCCTTCAAAAAGCAGAATGTTTTTATTCTCTGTCTTAAATTCATATATTTATTAACATAAATATTATAACGTGCCTTAATCTTAACTGGGTTACCTTGCCATTTTTTTTTATTGATTATGTATATATCACATATCTGTTAGTTTTTTGTTTGTTTTTTGTTTGTTTGTTTTTTTCATATGAATGTATGACCTACCAGATTTCTCAGTTAAATAATTGATTTTCGTTGACATTAAATTTCGTCCTATGGTCACGTTCGTGGCTTCATTCATTCAAGAGGCCATGTTTTAGAAATTAGATTTTTGTTTAGCGTTTATATTCGTGAGAAAAACCATCCGCGAAATAAAGGAGAGATGGTCTCCTATGAAAATTGTTAAATTTACAATATATATATATATTCATTTATATCTCAAAGTATCTGTAAATTGTCTGTTTGACTTTTCAGTTGAGTTAAATTGAAATATAAGCTGTTGGAAATATGAAATATGCTGAGTGCGTATATTTGGCTATCTACGAGTGTAAATAAAACCCTCAAAGAAAAGAAAAAAAATGTCAGTATAAACAGTTTACAAAGTTGAATAACAACTTGATGAAAGGACCAAATATTTACTTGGTTCTTTCATTGGAGTTGTACTTTAACGTGATAAATATCTTTGCACCCTTGCCAGAGATATAGAAATAGGGAAATTGTCTTCATTTATTATTCCCTGTGGAGAAGTAAACGACCACGTGTTTCTGTAGGACCAGATATTAAGAGCCAATTCCAATTATTCATACGAGGGATGTTCGAAAAGTATCCGGAAACTTCTTTAGGATTAAATAAAACAAAACAAAAAAACATCAAAGCAAATACTTTAAAATAATTATCCTAACAACCATTATAACTATTAAGTAACGGAACTTTTCCGGACACTTTTAGAACACCCCTTGTATGTCGCTATTTAAGCACAGCTTTGTTTTTAACAGTCTGGATTTTTATCATCTTAAGATCTATTAAATAATTTAAAAGTTTTTACGCCATTTATACTAGTCTGGGGACAAAGTTTCCGATCCAGTGTTTCTCCCACGGCGTCCTCAAACTATGGCGTGCCATTTCGGTCAAAAGTATAGATTTAATCTGACGGGTAAAAGAAAATGCATTTTCAGCTACAATTGTATCTCATATATATTTCAAACTATAATGTAAATACACAGTTGTAATTATATATGTTACACAGTTGCAACTGTAATGTGTATAGTATAATGCAATTGCAACTGCTATATACGAGAATAGTTTATAGCATAATACAGTAAGTAATTTTAGTATAATGCAATTGCACTGCTAAATTTCATAATACAGTTACAACTGTAATAAATGTGTATAATTCTTAGCATAATACAGTTGCAACTATAATTTGTTATAGGACGTTTAACATACACATGTAAATGTATAAATGCATTTGTAAATGTGTCTCATATATATTTCAACTGTATATTAAGACCTAAAAAAATCTGCGCTGCGGGCAATTCGAAAACCCGCTGACCCTAAAGTTTTTGCGGCCATTTTGGGACCGCCGTTTTCTGTGATTCATTCACTACGGTGGCATAAAGGTGACATCGAAGATATTTTTTGTATTACGTGCGCACGTAGTAGTTTTTACGTGCGCACGTAGTAGCTTTACGTGCGCACGTAGTAGCTTTTACGTGCGCACGTAATAGCTATTACGTGCGCACGTAGTAGCTATTACGTGCGCACGTAGTAGTTATTACGTGCGCACGTAGTAGCTATTACGTGCGCACGTAGTAGCTTTACGTGCGCACGTAGTAATTTTACACTGGTTTTGCAGTTTTCTACAGCTTTAATTTAAAAAAAACGCACAGGAATTCCCCAAGATGCCTAGTCCAACCGGAACTACACCCTTATAACGGCCCTGGCAAAGCGGCAAGCCGATTGCATTCTTACTGTCTGTATTTTTTTTTTTTTAAAAATACGTCCCCTAGCCCGAACTCCTGGATCCGGCTCTGTATGTCACTAGGGATGTTTAAGGTTGTAGGATTACTTAAAACAATCTGATGAAGTAAATACTAGTAAAATGAAACTTTTAATAAAATTTACAAAAGGAAATGACTTGCATATTGTTGCAATCAGAACAATAAAATTAATACAACAGACATTATACAATGTTTACAGTCTTAGTTTGCGTGTTGAAACATCTTCATAAGCAACAAGCTGCATGAAAAACTACCCATCTATACATGTTAAAGCACTTTTCACAAATGCTCGAAGAAGAGAAATAGTAAATAGCAGCTTTTGTAAACTAGATTTTACACAACCTACAATCAACTTATAAAATAAATGGGTGACTATTACACTGTTGTTAGCAAAAATAAGTATATTATTGGGACTGGTGAAGTAGTAAAAATGCCCCCCCCCCCTTTTCCATATCATATATTTTCCTTGTATAATTGCACCATTAAAGTAATATAAAATAGTGGCATCAAGGAGACATGGAAGATAATTTTTATATCACGCCCCATGCAATAACCACTGTGTTCGCATGCAGTAGCTTTCGCATATGCATGCAGTAGCTAAAATGTTCACATGCAGTAGTTATTGCGTTTGCAAGTGGTAAATAAGGTTATCGTATGCTTAGACATAGTTATCACTTGTGCAAGTGATAGCTACCGCGTGTGCATCCAGAAGCTATCAAGTTTGCACACAATGGTTATCATTATATATATATATATATATATATATATATATATATATATATATCTTTTTTATGCCACCAAAGTTTAAAGTTCCAAAAAGATTGCTTATTAGTTTAAGCATCTATTTAATTAAAAAAGTTCTTTGTCAGTAGTTCTTGGATTTGGCCATTACTTGAACTGTGTAAGGCTATGACAGATTCTTACCCAAATTGGTGTTCAACTCCCAAAATTCAGTTCCATTGTCATATAATGGTAACCTACGACTGGACCTCACTGCCCTTATGCTTGATAAATGAAATTGATAGAGTCTGAAACTGTAAAGTTGGCATTTTAAATATAATTAAATTTAGCTGAGGCCTTGTAGCCATAAACATTGCTTCTAATTAAGTGAGTTAAAATGATGTGAATGTACAAGGAGAGAACATAAAGTGAAAATTTAGCTTCAATAATTCAAAGGAAATAATTCTAAGACTTACAGATCAGATATACCAATATTCATTTAAATATTACAGCCATAAATACTGATTTAAAATATTTTATCTCATGGACATTAACATTGTCTTGTTAAAGAAATAAAGATCTTAGAGTGAAAAAAATAAAGTGTATTTGAGTGATTTAAACTCAGGTGATGTTTCACTTTGATATCCAGACATTTGTTTCAGAAATATTATGATAAATTACTTTTCATCTTGATAAAATAACCATGCTAATCCAAATTCTGGTGAATTTGAAATCCCAAACACCATATGGGATTTGAACTGTTCAAACATATTCTTTAAAAACAGGCAACTGCAAAAGCATGCCGCAGGTATTTGCTTTGGGATATATCTCCCCATACAAGAATGTGATTGATGGTAATGAATTAAAACCAAGTGGTGGGACGTAATAGCTACTACGTGCGCACGTAGTAGCTATTACGTGCGCACGTAATAGTTTTACGTGCGCACGTAGTAGCTTTTACGTGCGCACGTAGTAGCTTTTACGTGCGCACGTACTAGCTATTACGTACGCACGTAACATAAAAAATATCTTCCATGTCCCCTTTATGCCACCGTAATTCACCGTTTTGACTGGAGATAAAAAAAAAAAAAAAAAAAAAAAAAAACTCAATAACTACTGTACCTAACGTTTTCATACCGTTGCTCTAAACACACATTTTCTGGCCTAAATGTATATTTAAAGCTGCATCTATATTTGAGATACAGTAGCAACACCTGGATTACCTTCTTTTGACCTTAATGTTACACCATACTTAAAGTGCCCTTGTGTAAACGGCATCTCTTCGCTATTGATGGCAAGTTTTGGTTCACACTGCATGCGTATGCGTTATTGAAATAAAAGTGTTAGAAAAAGACATAGATATCTGGTATAATAGTAAAATAAACCAATTTTAGGCCAAAGTTACACGTATTGCATTTATTTACCTTTAATAATACATGTATTTATATATAAGTTTATTTTTGCATAGCAAGATACTTTAAGATTTCAGGCCCGGATTTGTATCTGCTCTAATATGAATCAGTCAAACTCTTGTGTGCATGTCACAGACGTCAATTAATACACTGATAGCGATTAGTATAAATTTAAGTCATATTTATTGTGCATAGTGTAGTAAAATTAATAAACGAGGATAAAATCAAACTCAATGTAATATACACTTTTGAACTGCGACCCCCCCCCCCCCAAAAAAAAAATCCTAACATTTATTTTACGATTTTATGGACGGCTTAAGTTTTTTGCTCTCTCTCTCTCTCTCTCTCTTTCTCTCTGATTTTATGGACGGCTTATAGTGCTCTCTCTCCCCCTCTTACAGATTATCATGTGAACATAACTACATGTATTTGAATAGATAGGAATCATATTTAAAACAACAAATGGACAATAACAGACATGTCAATGTAATAAATTTAATAGATTGTGACTAATTTATGCTTTTTCAATAGAGCCCAAAAATATAATGTAATACCGTTTTGTGCAAAGAAAATAATAACCTTCTCAGTCACTTTCTTTTTCATACTTAAACTTTTAAAACTATAAAAAAGCTACCACATTTCCCCCAGATACCCCTCAGAATGTATCTCTGTCATCCTAGAACCATTTTTTTCGGAGCAGCATGCCTACGAACCCCCCTAGCACTAAATCCACAATCATGTCTTTTGAAAAATTCTGGACGCGGGTCTGGATTTGCGGCCTTGTTTTTATTTTTGAGAGAGGTGGTAGCACAATACAGTACTGTGTGTAGAGTGCAGTACAGTGCTTATTTCCGGTTTTATGTTGCAGGACGATGGGCTGCGCTGTCGGGTTCCTGTCCGGGTTAGCGGGCTCCGTCCTGGCCGATTATCTCAGTGTATATTTGGTATTGTATTATATTGTATTTTTATTGTAATTGGTATATTTCTAAGAATATGTTTGCTATACGATCACTTCCTTATTGTCCACCGAAGTTTCCTAGCTTTATTCACCATAAAAAATATGAAGAAAAATTGTTTCTGATGGTCGCAAAAATCTTGTTCATGGAGATATTAATAAAGGTCATTAATACAATGCAATAAGTTAATACTATTAATACCACCGGAACATGTTAATGCCTTTTTGACAATGGCAACCTGATTCTCGTGATTTGTATTCATTATGATGGTTTTTGTAAAAACTCACAAATGAGATATGTTTAAACTAAAGAATTATATTATCGACAAAATTACTCGTTTCTATATTTCTACTTTGCTTTGGTAAGCTATTTCTTGAATATGACAAATTAAAACTGAAGTATTGATAATAGAGTAAGTTAAGTATATTGATATTGTGGGAATTTATTTAATTAAAAAAATCAAGTATTGTATTGTGCCCGTTCAGTTTGAACAAACCATTGATAAATGTACATAAAACTTCAAACTTAAGCCTCGTTTAAATCCCGTTGGCCGAATGGTTTGAGGTCTTTGGGTTGATAAAACTCCCCGCACCTGTTACCTTTGAAAAACCACTGCAGAGGATGCAGTGTGGACATACCACGTGGTAAATGACGTCATTTTAGGGTATCACAAGCAGCATAATTTGCTTCGATTCGGAAAAGAAAACTGCTTTATTTTATTTCTCCACTAATTTTACTAGTAAATACTTTAGCGTATGCGAAGCGGAAAAGTGTGCTTTACACGAAGACCTGGATGATTCTTTTGTCAGATGTACACATTTTCCTGACATTAAGGAAAATAAAATTAGAGATGTGCTTTTCGTGATAACAAACAAATGCTCACGAACTCTGACAAACTCCGTCCCAGTAGATAGGCTCCGTATCAGATCAATGCGAGATCCGGAACTCTGAAGGTTTTCCCGAAAGTTTGGAAAACATGTATATCTGATATCTGAATCATTAGTGTCTATGTGTAGATAGCAATCTTTTGCTTCGCATGCTCAATATCCCATTATAATTGATGAAAAAAAGAAACACAGCAGTTTTCGAATCGAAACAAAATCTTAATATGACGTCATATACCACGTGGTATGGCCACACTGAGGACGGATTTATTTCTGTAGTTTTGATTTTTAATTCAGTTCAGTTTTATTTCAACTAAGTAATATTTATAATGATGAATAGGGTAAGTAATTTTAAAAAAAAGAAGAACTTTGCATAAAAACAATGAGAATATTTTTACTCCGACACCGGCAGTGAGTAACTTGGTGGCAGTGGTTTGAGGAGCGTAGCGTGACGTAACCGGGGCGAGGAGTATGAGGTTCGATCCCCGGCGACGACCAACCAAAATCATTAAAGATTATATTAGTATAAATTTCCTTGCTAGACACTACATAAAAGGGTAGTTCCAAGACTGGTTGGCCCGGTGTCTGGATGTGGCATGGCGTGATATCAGAGTGAGGCAGCGCCGTATCTGTCTTATGTAAACAAACTCCAAGTCAGTGGAATGTTACACTCAATCAATCAAACAAGATTAAGGTCAGCTGGATTGTGTTCTAAGAATTTACCAAAATTCCAATTGAAAATTTATTGTAATATCCGGTTTTCTGTAGAGAGGAAAACTGCAATTGAATCAATTAAAAGTATGCATTGTCTTTTCGATAAAACCACGTGACTTAATGTAATTTCTTATTTGAGTCTACTGAAGATTCTCTCCATTTGGAACATTTCAGCGAATTTAAAGTTTTTTTTTCATTCCAGGCTATGTAGATTACCTTGAAAAGGTCTTCCGAATTCCGATACAAAAACGTTTGCAAGAAGTTGATTTCAGTTATAAATTTCGTGTAATTCCATAGAAAAGGCATGCATATATTACATTATATTTCAATCATGCGTAAACTCGAACCACTCTTGAAAATCTGCTGTTACTGCGCATTGATCTGGATGTTACCAAACATCTGTTCTAATATGGTAGTATTGTTATATACCGAAAGAAAGCTTATGCAATGCTTAAAACGATGGAGTTGAATTGTGCTTGTTTTCTGTTAATGATTCAAGATAAATCGTCACACACTACACACATAAAAGCTAAATTTCCGATGTCTGTTACTTTTTCACCCATTCTTTTCTGGTGTTAAGTATATATGATGATAACTTGCTACATGTTGCGATAACCAGTTACTGGTACATGTGATAATAAGCAGTTACATGTTAATTATATGATAAATAGCTATATGTAATGATAACTAGTTACAAATCATGGAAACTAGCTATATGTGACGATCACTAGTTGATTCCATATGCGGATCCAGCTGTCGATCTCAGAGCGGGTAATGTAGTGTATGCAGGAACACAGTTTCAGGACATGGTGGCTATACGTGACCCTCTCTGGATTTTATACCTAGCAAAACCTGGGACTGGTGGGAAGGGGTCACTACAACCACCACCCTTCTCTCCGGACCCGCATGTCCCTAAGTATTCGCATTTCACAAAACATTAAACTTTATATTCAGTATCACTTCATCGAAAGTGAAGGACATAATGTGAAACTATTCTTAAATAATAAAACCTCGATTTTAGGCCACTTCAGAGTTAAGACCACCTCGCTGTTAAGACCACTTATTTTTGGAATCTTAAGTGCCGTTACTGACTATATTGGAAAAAAGACTACATTGCGCTGGAACCGATGTTGGTCTTGATATCGAGGTTTTACTGTTTACTCGTATAGTAACAGGATTTCCAGGGTCAGCTTTCGGGAAATGTATGCTTGTTTAGATATAAAAAATTACTGAAACAGATAAATCAATAGTAGTACGTTCGAGTCAAGGTCAAATGCATTGTTTCAAATTAACAAGAATTTCAGCACACGCAATTTTCTGAAACTGTGTCGTTATTTATAACATCAGAAGAGTACTGTTATAGTGTTTGTTTTATTTAATGTTACGTAAACTTCCTGGAAACAATTTTAGAAAACCGATGGGAGTTGTTTTATTTTTAGTTCGCTTTTGCTGTGAATGAGAAGAAACTAACTCCATTCAAGTTGGAGGAAAGTTCATTTTGCCCTAATAGGGTTTTGCCTATCAGTACACACTACATATAAATCAAGCACGTATTTCATAAGATAGGATTGTAGAGGTGTGAGATAAAAACGATTGAAAATAAAGATATAATTTTATATTGATATATAAATATGCCGAAAAGAAAATAGTTTTATCAATTTGATTAATATTGTGAGCGTTTTTGAAATAGTACCAATTCCTTATGCATCTTACGATATGCAAATGTTATTTATGTTACACCGACTTCTATGATAGAGTCTATTAAGACATTTCTACAGACAGTAGCTACCGAATCGAGCGTAGCTTCTATTATCTGGAGAAATGTCGACTTAGCATTCGCCTTAATTTGTAAACACTTGATTTTGTCAAGTAGATCGATCTATTTGAACATGGTAAAATAGAAAATAGTAAAACGTTGTAATGAAATAAATCGCTGATAAATTTGATTTTTAGAGATTCTGATTGGCCAGAAATTTAGGTCGACTTCTAAGTGAGATATACGACTATATAGGGAAGTCTCAGTGCGATATCACACGTGGACATGTGGCATTATGAATAGATCCCAGTGTTGACCTTATGATCTGATTACAATAGAATTACCACAAACATTGCCAGGTGGACTTGTTTTATATCCCTGATTGTGGTGAAAATGATCAGATCTATAAATTCATGAATATTATATCTAAATGATACCGGGCGATCGGACACAATATCATACGCAGTCATCTTCTCTGTAAGCTAAATTGATAATATAAGAAAATTTAAAAACAAAAATAGTATGATTCGTGTGCCTTGTATGTAAGTATTACACTTGTAAGTTACTTCTCTAATAAAGACTATCGAACTCCAATGAAGATGTTTTGTGCTACTTAATATTGTAATTAATTATTCAAAATCAGCTTCTGGTTTCTTACAAGGCCCATGCTCAAATGCACATATTTCCAAAACGATCGCATTATGTCCCTTTTCTCAGAGGAAGTCGGACCTATATACAGAAGTCTTGTATATTCATAACTGGTTTGAAAGTAAAAAAGGAATTATAAAATTTTGTTTAGATGTTTCGTGATTGCACGTGAATGCTGTTCATAATGAATATGCATCAATGAGAATTACAAGTGTGTGTGTGTGGATGGGGTCGGCCTAATGCAAGTTGTCGTGACATCGTTTAGTCGGTGACGTCACTTGTCTGTTTCTTTTTCAGGAACCATTCCACTACACAGTACCGTTCCTTGTAGACGGTGTCATCATGTGTGTGCTGGCCCTCACCGTCCTTTCCCTGCCGGAAACCATTCGCCAACCCCTTCCCGACATCCTCAAGTGTCGCCATAGAAACCTTTGCTTCCATGAAGTCGTGCCTTTGACAAACGGATGGACGTCATGACGTCAGGATCTTATACGAGTTGGATGATTGTTACGATGGAATTTCTTTTTTGATTTTGTTGCGGAAAGGATTCTGCCGTAGGGAATCACTGCATCTGTATGTGGAATTCAATATTAGTTCCAAAAATGGAATATAAACATAAAATATGATTAGGGTGACAAAGGGTTGCATTAAATGGTGGACCCTAAGTTGATAAACATTTCTATCCCACCTTTGCATTATTAAGTGGGAGATATATAGGAATCACGCTTGTCCTGTCTCGCCCTATCCTATACTCACTTTAGGCGTTGTAAAAAAGTTACTTGTTTCCACTAACCCGACCGACCATATATATATATATATTTTTTTGTACTGACCCTAAACTTTGTTCATAGCATTCGGGCTATTACGGCTGTAAAACGCTGTTTTTCGTCAATTCCTCTAAAAAATAATGTAAAAATGAAAAATGAATTAAAAATAAAAAAAAAGTTTAGCCGACCTACCGATTTTTTTTTTCGGAGATGTTAGTGGAAACAGATTACTTTTTTTTTCGCTGTACATTAAGTTTGGTAACTGTTGTTGATAATGCCTTCACATTATGAATAATACTTACACCAGACAAGGGCAGATAACAGTGTCAAGGATTTAGTGAAAATTATAGCACTTTGTCAACATAGTTGTGTTGTTAAGTTAAAAAGAATGCATTTTTATTTTCAAAAAGTATTTAAGCTATTGGCTCTTAATTTCGAATAATGATTCATCGTAATAAGGTTCATCAACCGGTAAGGACAGTTACCTCCATCTTTCATTTTTTTTTTTTTTTTTTGTCCTTTTAAAGGGATTGATTGAAACCTAAAGAGGTGAAACCTAAATAAAGATTGATTGCAACTAGAAGAAATACAGTTCCCAAGAACCATAACTTTACCTGGTCCCATTGTTGAATTATTTCTTTATGTCAATTTTTGTTATGAATTGTCAAAGTCATAACTTAAAATCTGTTGTTATTGTGTTTCAGGGCTGAAACAAAATTGGTTGGTATCCGGATATAAGTGTGTAGCAGTGTTAGAACTTGGCAGGACATGTTCAGAAATGTTGAAAATTGTGCCTTAACTATGGATGAGGGGCGGTCACTGGAGCGAGTGTGACAGTGGAATTGAACGATTTACAGACGACAATTTGTATTGGCCATAGTTTGCAGTCGACACCTCTCCATGTGAAATGTGATTTGTATTTTAAGTAACTATCGAGTAATTCATAGTTTCCAATGAGTTCAGATGTTGAATATTAAGGTTTGACAACCATGATGAAAATTATGGGCATTCTTGCAGGTGTGAATTAATTTTGTGATGACGGCAAAGTGGCATGTCTTTGTGGCTTCCCGTTTTTGGCACAGTTGCCTTAGATTTTCAGGAAAAGCTGCATATTTGCTTATTTTCTTCATTACACTTAAGTGAGAAAAAAAGTATCAAAAGCAAACACCACCATAAAACACATGAACACATTGCAGTTTTTTTTACAATAAGACAAAGAAGTAAAATTAAAACTAGCCATGAGAAATTTTCTTAATCTTTGCATGATTATAGAGAATCACATTAGAAACAAGTTTATGGGATAAAAATGAGGGTCGCCATTCTACTTTTTGAGTTATCTGCCCCTGAAAGTGAGTTGTTTGCTCTTTTCTGTCATTTTCAAGGGCAGATAGCTCAATATTATGGGCTAGCGTTCACTGTCACTGTGTAAATGATTTAGAAATTCTCTGCAACATAGGTTATACTATAGTCACATACATGAATATACAGAATATTCTCTTTTTTTTCCAAGAAAAATGCCAGTATGTTCATTTGCTGAACATAGTGAAAATTCAATTGGATATATTTGTTTTTAACTTTACTTAATGACTGGAAATGAAACAACAAACAATAATGTGAAATAAAATAAGGTATCAATATCCTTGATTTTGAGTTATCTGCCCTTAAAAAATGACAGAAAAGAGCAAAAAACTCACTTTCAGGGGCAGATAACTCATACTGTAGAATGGTGATCCCAATTTTTTTATACCATAAATTTGTTTCTGTTTCTATCGTGATTCTCTATTATCATGCAAAGTTTAAGAAAATTCTCATGGCTAGCTTTATTTTTATTTTTTGTCTGTATAGTAAAAGACTGTATTGGGCAAGTATGCCTTTAAATAGTGTTCAATTTGCTATCACCACAATCTGAAATTATTGTCTGAATATCTGTGTCCAGGATAGTGGAGGAAATGTCTTTCAAAATTTACTGCTGATGCACAGCTGCTCTGTATTTATGTAAATTATAACAGGCATGTTCCAGTCTGATTTTTTTTCTTCATTTTTCAGGCTAAATAAATCTACATGATAAGCATATCATTATTCTAGTCACATTATCTATATGGTTGCTCTAAGTTGCAGGGCTGTACCCACACACAAAATAATAAGAAATTATCTTAAAGTGCATTCAAGAATGACGTATTTTGAGTGTACAAAGTCCTATTGTTAAACGCTTTCTGAAAACTGTTCCTAACATTACTGGCTTGGCTTTTGTTGTCTGCCATTGATACATGAATCAGAGCATAAGGGAGATTATTGGTTTTTTTTACAAAATGACTTCATCTGCACATTTTCTTGGGTACCCACAGGGAATTGTAAAATGGACTCGTTTCAGCCGTACTATTTTTTTTTTCTTTTAGAACATTCATAGACTTTATGATTTTTAATTTTTCTTCCTTCTATACCATCTAATACTGCCATGCTCCGGTCTTTCCATACAAATGGACAACGAACCATGATTGTTTATTTTGTACATGTACTTAACAATTCAAGAACTAAGGGTTGAATTCTACCAACAATTCTTAGTGCTTAGTAATACTTAAGGGCAAATTTCATAATTCTTATTTCTCTCATAAAATACCCAAATATTACATTTCTTAAAAAATATTAGATAATAAGGTAATAATTGATTTCAGGTTGGTCATGTCCTTGAATAATTTATAATAAAATACTTGAATATTATATAACAAAATGTGTGTCTACCTAGTTTAAGAATTTAAGTATTACTTAGCACTAAGTATTGTTGGTGGAATTTGAGACAGTACTGTTAACCTTTTCCCTCATATAGACTCATTTTGACGCACTCAATAGGTACCACATAAAGCCTGATCTGCAGAAAACCACAGTTAAACTTTACCAAATTTAATTACAAAATCCTCATTTCCAGACCACTGAGGAGCAGCGAACAGCATAGAACCTGATCAGCCTGCAAGTTACTCGCAGACTGATCTGGTTTTATGCTGTTCGCATAGGTCTTTTCATGGTGTCCTCTATGAGGGAAAGGGTTAAACAACGTCTTAGATTGTTACGGGTACAATGCCTGATACATGTATGGATATAAAAATTTCAGGACAATTTTGTGGTTTCCTTTTTTTCTTTTATAAATCAGTATGTAAGCAAACTATTCTCATTAGCATAGCCCCACTTCCTAAAATGTTTATTTGCTTGAGTTATTGAAGCACCCCCATCAAAAGCATTTCAAGCATTTGAGTACTTTCTCCACAACAAATACAAAAAAAGTCCTGTCTTGTTGTAGTATCATGCCTTATATAAGTGGCTTGATACCACACCCGTCACATTACCCAGACACTGGGGCAACCAGTCTTGGAACCATAACATGCAAATACCATTTTGGTATGTCTTGATCAGTGATTGAATCCACTTCACCCTGGTTAAAGTGTGAATGTTCTAAACCACATGGCCATCACCAGTTAACATTTTAAATATCATATTAAATAATTAAATAGAATTTTAATCCAATTAACTTTTGAAAGCTGCCTACTGCACTTACCAGGTATCCATTTCAAAGATTTTGTAAAACATTTTCATCACATACAGAAGACTTAACTAAATGCCTCACCTTGGAAAAATGTTTTATTTTGTTGTTTTTCAAACAGTTTTAAATCATTGAGAAATGTAACCAAGCACATTTGAGCATTTTTTATGTCCTGCTTTTTGTTTTATCACTTCTGAAAATACCAGTTTAAAGAGGGAGTCAACCTGTAAATAAAACAATATGATGTGAAATATCTGAGTTAAACATGACATGAGGTGTTTAATAAGTCCTCAAATATATAAATCATGACCCCCGTTCAGCAACCTCTGCGACTGGAGAGCTACATTACATTGTTTGACTGTGCCTCTGGCTTGAATTCCATCAATCATACATAGTGCTAAGTAATACATATTTTATCATTTTTGTTCCCTAATAAAATACTTAATCATTTAATTTCTTAGCACAATTTGTTAGTATGGTATAAGCTTTATATGTCATCTTAATTGTTTACTTTGTATTTCCTAAGATTAGAATCATGACCCGATTTAAAAAATTGGTGGAATTCAAGTCAAGTGGTAATATAGAAATACAAATGCCAGAAAGTACCAGTAATAAAAAATATGTAATAGACCATTTCACCAGGGGACCGGCAATACCATTATTATCTGCTGATTTAAACTGACCAATCATTGAAAAAAATCTCAAAATCTGTTAAATGCCAATTGAACAGTGTGTGGAGCTACACACCAGCGTGTAGATTGAGTGTTTGCGAAGTGCTTGTTGATTTATGTAGGTTTACATCTCATTTCAGTGTGAAATGGTCTATACATTTATCATTATTACGTGTTTTCAAGTGTAAAGATGAGAGTGTAACTTGGTATGCAGCTGAAATATTATCACATAAGTATATAAATACAAGAGTAACTCTTTTAAAGGAAATACATATACTTGTAAATTGTGAATACTTGTTTCAATGTAAATGAATACATTTATAAACAAATCAGAGTTTTATTTCTTATTGCATCTAGGCACAAAGTGCTCAAGGTGTTCTATTGTTATCACCCTGCATCCATTGTCCACCTTAAACCTAAAGAAAAGAAGCAACTGAGAAATTCATAAGACCTTTTGGTTGTCTTGCACTTAATTTACTAAAATAAACTTTATCTATGAAAAAAAATATTTGTTATGGCAATCAAAAGTATCTAATTCTGAAACGAATGGTCAGAATTTAACTCATTTGGCACAAATTGTCAATCTTATGAGTCTCTACAAAAAACAAAAAATCTAAAATAAGAGTTGTTATGTTAAAAAAAAAGAAAAAACAAACAAACTGGGGCCCAATGAGTTTAATAGCATTGAAAATAAAATACCTACCAAGGGAGATAGACCAAATTTTACAGTATACTTTATGTATGCCACGGGTTGTCTCCCTTATTAGGGAAATATTTGTTAGTGTTTTCATCTTATTTTTCACAAATGATGATCCCATCGAAACTCACAATAAATGCTAAAGTATTGTTGATCTACCAGTAATTAAAAAGGATGCCTCTGTATCACCTGTACAAAAAATATCAAAATTCTTCTGCATGGAATTCAGGGATAATTTGGCCCACTTTTTAGAGTTCTTTTTTTACCATGAAGCCAACATTTAATATAATTTTTAACAAATGAAATAAAACATAATTTATCATTTACAAGACCACAGGGTGGACAAGTTTCCCATAATATCTATACAGAAATTTCTAAAAACCCTCTTTAATATAACTTGTCAAACATTTTCTTTTTTTAAAAATAATAATGATCTCCTTCTGATCCTCTACTGTTATGCTACAGCAAAACTGATTTGTTAAAAGAAACGAGGTACCCATAGGCTGTTTTCCAGCTATATGAATCTTGAATTTGGTTGATGTTAGGGTCACAAAGTCAAATCTGGATGAGCTATAAAACTGGTAGTACTGAGGTGAGCATCTAGAGCCTCTATGACCTCTTGTTTTTCGACAGGACTAGTACTAGACACCATGCCAGTTACCATGTATGTTTGTCTGTATGTATTTCAAATAAAGCGTGTGTGGTACACCCTAAAAATGAACTTGACAAAACACTTGTAGTATACACGTTATTTGAAAAAAAACACTTGTAGTATACACATTTTTTGCACAAAGTCTTAAGAGTGAACATTCCATTGACAATTTCTTGACAATGTCATTTTATCTTACTAAGACTTGCTTGTACATTTTGAAAATTGTTTGTTTGTTGGGTTTAACGTCCCACTGACTGTATTTCAGTCATTTGGAGACAATGTCTACTTGAGACAGATATAGTGCTGCCACACTGCAGTATCACGCCATAGACATGTGGCACGATACCACACCCAGTCACATTATCCTGACACCAAGGCAACCAGTCCTGCAACTACCCTTATATGCTGAACGCCAAGCAAAGGAGCTATAACAGTACCATTTTTTACAACTTTGGTATGTCGCAAAAGGGGATTAAACCCACAAACTCCCACTCCTGAGGCGGTCACCGGGGACGGTATTTTGAAAATTACATAGCATATATGATTCAACTTTAACACTATCATGACTATAAGCAATTACTTTGTCTGCACATAAGTACTATGAATAAGCTGTTTTAAATACCAAAAACCACATAACATCTAAAGAACCATCATGCTGTCACAAGTGTTGGTGAGTTATAAATTGACAGAATTCTATGAGTCGGTCACATTTTCTGACAATAGACATTTTACCGACTCCTCTTTAATTCTCTTACACAATGATGTGGGAACATTTAAAACAGATTTCAAACAACATTTATACAATCTGTGTAAAACATTTTTTAAACAACATAGACTTTGCAAGAGAAAACACTAATTTATGCAAGTTTTAGTACCATGTACATGAGTAAAGGAGGAGTTAAACTAGCACGTTTTAAGTGGAGTTATGTGGCATTATCCTCATTACCTGCCATAAAAACCACACAAGTAGTATCTACACTATGATAAAAATTAATGAATATACGTATTGTGTAAATGACATCTGAAATTGTAGGTGAGATTTAAAAAAAAAAAATGTGGAGAAATGAAAGTGTATGAGAAACATTTCATAACATGAGCTGTGTAAATGAAGTAAAAAGCCATGTGACATGACACCCTTGATGTGCGGTTTGAAGCATGGCAAATAAAGAAATACAAATACAAGTTCACTGGAAATAGAAGCCAGAATCAGATAGGTCAATTACTGTTTTAGGAATTCCCAGGTAAACAATAGGAAACTATTTTCACATTCAAGGTCAAATTTATTTGGGGTCAAGTAATATATATTGCATGGCTTTACGAGTTGAGCTTGATTAACCTGCACACTATACATGAGTGTGTGCATACGCACAAATGTATGTGTATGTATGTGGGAATTATTTTCCTTAAAAATTAAGGAGCTATATGAATACAGCCCCAGGTC
>CM037785.1:3111679-3161679 GCA_021229015.1 Solen grandis
GACATTGTCTTTGGTGTTAAAATGCTTCATATTCATGTCCTCTCTATAACTTCCATATTCATGAATAGATTTTCATAAAACTTTACAAAAGTGTTTGTCATAACACAAGTGTTCGTCGCGCTCATCTAGAACTGTTAGAAATTCTCTTATTTATTTTACTTCTTTCTGAAAAAGTCTTCATTTAATGTATTTTTTGGTAACTGATGTTGAGACATTTTACAACACTGAAGTACATATACGAAATAGCTGTGGTAAATCCTTATTCATTATAGCGGTGAGTAAAGCTTTGAGTCTTAAGTCACAATCAACTGACCCATTTATATTAATTCTGATAAAACTACCTTGTTTATGCTTACACTGCAATTTTCACACATTTTATTAGGATATCACCTCAATCTAATTTCTTAAATAAACGTAAATAATTTGTTTGTTTGTTTGTTTGTTAAGCTTAACATTCTTCCGACAGTATTTCAGTCCTTTGGGGACAATGTCTTCTTGAGGCAGATGAAGCGTTTCTTCACTTCAGCATCACGCCATAGGCATGATACCATAGCAAGTCATATTATTCTGACACTGGTCCTACTAGTTCTGGAACAATCCTTATTGTATCATTTTAACAACTTTGGTATGTCACCGTCATGGATCGCCTTTCGAGGCGGACGCTCTAAGCAGTCGGTTATTGGGATGGTAAAAACATTATCAACATCATAAGAAATTATTTAGATAATCCTCCTGGATGTACTTTCTGTAAAGTTGATTCACTTTTCGACAGGTAAGAAGTAAGCAGATGACACTTTCTCTCGCTCTAAAGCACATGAAAGTACGCTTTGAAAATGTATAAATGTACACCTCTAGACAATATGTCTTTCTAAATTTATCGAGTCTATTCGTGGACCGTTTGTGGTTTCGCACCGTTTGCGGTTTTCAGGACTAGGACAACCCAGGTTACAACCAATTGGTTTACTAGCGCACACATCGATCATTTTGAAGTGAATGAGCGCAGTGTATGCTGGAGTAAACACAGTGTACTAGCTTGCGGCTTGAAATTATCGTCTGCTAACAATCTCGCTGGCACCTAATCTCTGGGTCGTGGGTTCGAATCCCGGTCGGGGCGAAACTTTTTTTCCAGAGATTTTTTTTTACGAGTAGGTATATTTCTGAGATTACGGCTTTTTCGACTGTTTGTTCGGCTTCTATTGGATTTTCTGAAAAAAGATGGTAGTCCAAGTGAACACCCTCCAGCTATTAACGCCTTGCGGTCGCGCGGTTCGTCAGCGATGTCTCGCAGAACCGATTTTTATGCGATCTCATATTTCATATCTAGTAACTCATTTTCAATAGTTACTATTTTTTTTATAAAATCATAAATAGCCAGTATTATTTCTATAGTAAAGGGCATATCTATGGCGATCTCGCCCAAATTTTTTGTTGGTGGGCACATTGTCTGTATGAAGGAGGTGGGTCTGAATCTCTAATACACACAGCGCTTAAGATCCATTCACTTTTTTGATGAGTTCCGCCATTGCTTCTCTTCGGCCTTCTTCGAGAAGCCTTTGTTTCAGCTGGTCTATATTTTCTTTCACGCTTTTGATACGGGCTGCTTGTTTCAAGTCTTCTAACTTTTGGACTTCTGAGATATTTCCATCTGTCAAAGCCTTGCTTAAAATATCCGAGATGGTATTCAACTTCGTATTGTTTCGATGCGGCGGTGTTTGTCATATTTTGCAGTTAGCCGACGCTGGGCTATTTACCAATGCCGCAGAGCCCCGCACGCCCTATTGACAAAGCTTCTAGTCTTTATTGCAACCAGAACCGCTACGACTGTTGCTAAGAGCCCACTTCCCCGTTACCAAGCCCCGCACCGGCGGTCACCAAAGCGGTGTCAATGCCATCTACAACGTTTACAACGCGTTTATATTTTTTACGAAGGCTGGCTCATTTTTCAGACTCACGTGTCAAGTCAGTCTGTATGCGGGTTATCTCCTTCAGACGGTAAGTATGTCCGTCTAGGTTTGGATAAACAGATGGAGCTGTCGGAACTACTTCGTCCTTCAATTTTTTCTGTATTATATTCTTCACATCCATAATTCAATTAGTAATGCAAACACTCCGGAAGCATTCCTCCGATTTATAGAACGCGTCTTTAGGTTAATAATATCGCCATTATCAACTTCTAGCAGTAATTGGAAAGTCAGGTCAACGGAATAAGAACGTGGGGCCTTTGTTATATCGTACCCTTTTCGAAATTGACCATTAACAGTGAAGCCTACGACTATGTTCCGATGATTTATCACGTTCGGCGGAGGACAGTGACGTGGTGAGGATTCTTCCTCTTTATATCATTGCGTAGCCCCCTTTACTATAAATCTTACCTTCTGAGTTTGAAACGAATGACCATTCAAAGTCCGAGCCCACAAAAAGTCCGCGCACCTCCGCCACGGTAGTTATTACGGGCTTGGGAATTTGACTTATTTTTGTGTCAACGTAGGTGACAACACCTTCCTTAACGCATCTCCATCCGTCGAGGAATTCGGACTGCGCCAACCTGGCCGAAATGGCGTCTGTTTGTTCTTTGACGGCCCCGAGGTTCATAATCTGACCCCCTTTTAAGTCTACATGGCCATTCTCTGTCATCTTTATATACCGAGACACATCGGGGGGGCTCGATTTTTTTCTCATCCACTTCTTCGTGGAATACGGGCTTTAACCCGACCGCCAACATTTCAAACATGACACTCACTGGCAAACCGTGGTTGTCTATGGCAGAGCCTCGCTCGTCTTTAATGTATATTGCGAGCTCTGATAGGGTGCCCGCCTGCAGCGCCTTGAACTCGGGGTTCGGAAATACCGAGGATTTAATCTCTCCGTATAACCAGCAGCCGAAGGCGACAACAGCTAGTAGATTACTAGGAGCTTCGTCTGAGGAGTTCTCAGAGGTGTTTAGCTGTTCCAGGTGGACGAATAACAACTTGTTCGGGTTCAAATCTACCGTTCTTCTCTCTTCTACAGAACCCTCTAACCATCCATCTTTAAAACCTAGAAGATCGCACATCAAATGGGGATAATAGATTCTCGTGCCGTGCGGCATCGTAATAGAAACCTTCCCCGTCTGTTCATTTACTGTGACGGACAAACCTAACGTTTTAAGTGCCGTAGCGTGAGCGCTCAAAGTCTATAAGCCTGGCTGGACGGCGTCGTCTATCGGCTCGTGGATGTTGTACCACCCCACGGTATATATGATCGACCTCAACCCAATCCGGAGACTTCACTTTTTCACTAAAATGCCCGATATCTGGACGAACTATAGATTGTCCCAAGTCAAAAATGATGACATAGCTTTAGCTTGGACGAGCACCCCTATGCAGTTTTTGCAGACTCAACTCAACTTAGCCATGTGGTGCGCCACGGCGGGTTGTGGAGTTTCGTTTAACGACCACCTGAATGGGGACGCGGCGCATACCACGAGGCCTATTTTGGAAGAAATGAATGTAGCCCTCCACCAGGATCCTTCCTGGAACCCGGTTAACAACACGTATGGTAGGAGAGCTTTCGAACGAATTTGCCAGGAAATTGGGGTCGCCCCCAGACAGACTGGCGTCAGATAGAGTTTCCTAACAGTACCTTGACGACGACGTTCATACTTGAGGTGGGGAAGGGGGGGGGGGGTAAGGGGGTTAAGGCGTTGACTCAGACGGATTTCCGGTATGATGGTCCATCCAAGCTCATGGTCAGGAGGAACGTCGAAAATTGGGACCCCGCACATACGACATTTGTTAAGACGTCATCGGCGGCATCAACTTCCTGGTCCTCAAAATCTTCTCGCGGTATATGCTCATCCATTTTTAACTCAATGTTATTGTGTCTTTTATATACAATAGCTTCAATGTGTCGCATCCCATCAACTATCGACCAAAATCGGCAGCTATTAGTGATGTTTCCAAACCTTGGCGCCAACGATGTCATCGTGCCTGGAACAGCCCGTCTAGCCTTTCAAGTTGAGCTGAACTCGACCGACGCTTATTGCACCATGGTAAACAACCTGGGCCGGGCGATCGTCAAAAAACCCACGATTAAGATTTCTGGAAATGGGGTCATGAGAGACATCGACATCTACGGTTGCTATTACGACCTCTGGAAAACGGAAGAAGACCGGAACAATGCCAAATACCAGGGGATTGATACCTCGGGAGACAGGAATGTTACACTTGAAGCCCGAAATAAGGACGAGGGCGTTGCTAAGGATGCTGCAATTTCTAAGGCCTGTGGTAGCCGAATTTATATCCCTCTCGACTTTGAGCTACTACAGAGCCACATGCCATTCTTTCAATCCGATTTCGGTGATACGTTAGAATACGAACCTACCCTTTATGACTATAACCGGGTTATCAAGGGGACCGGAGAAGCTAACGCCAGTTTCACTGAGAAAGATATCGCTCTTGAGTTCGAGATGGTCACTAACAGCTGGCTACAATTATCCGTAACCAGTACGCAGAAAGGGTGAACATCTTGTTCGACAGAGTACTGCGGCACAGAAAAATCGTAAAAAATAAATCCGACGCACTATGAAACATAAAGCTTAACGAGCCTGCCAGATCGATGAAGGGAATCTTGCTGCTCTTCGAAGAACCCACGGCAGCATTTGCTAGACATAGCGAGGCCTTCTATAACCCTAAGATTACCAAGGTGGAGGTAACGATTGAAGGCGTTCCTTACCAGCTCTTCGCCTAAGGTATGCGTTCCTTCCAGATGTGGGACGAGGTCTGTAAACTTATGGCAGGAGGAACAAAACGTTTACCGGAGGTTGCCATGATTGCTAAGGATTTAGGGCTCCACGCGTGTGATCTCGCAAAGTACCTCACCCAAGAGTACGCCCTATAGCTAGACCTCAGGACAAACGACGACAACGGCCTGCACGGTAACGGGGGGAGATTTGAAAACGCCAAAGAAGGTATTACTATTGAATTGTCGAAGGAGGTGGAAGCGGATGGGGCATTAAACGTTTATGTTTTTATAGTGATGGACGCCTAGCTCAACATAGAAAATGTCTCAGCTGTTTACTAGCAGTGAAGCCCATTCAGCAATAATATGTGGGATGACGGGTTGTGGAAAAACAAAATTCGCTTTGGACCTCCTAGAGGGCCCGTACCGGCGCACATTCGATCACATTGTGTTACTCCACATTTAAGTATAACGAGACCTATAAAAGTCGACGATGGATTTGGGTTGACGATGAAGTTTATTTTGTAGATCCTGGTGAAAGGCTTCATGATTATTTACAAGTCCTTTATTAAATATATCAGGGTCAGCCGATTTTATACATTTTTGACGCCAGCAAGCAGCTTAGAGGCTATTGGTGGGGGCTAGCGGCGATTCAAAAACTGGCGGCCGCGGCTAGGGTTTCTGAGGCCACACCCCGGGATTTTCTGAGAAAAGCAAGCCATCTGGCAAATCTACCTTCCTGCTCCGCGTCATGTACCTAGGCCCAAGTTTGACGTTTCAGTACCAAACGAAGTGCACCAGGCCGATCTTTTATCTTAACCACACGACATGCTTCGTCGGAAGAGATACAAGTATGCCCTGACTCTTGTCGATGTGACAAGCAGGTTCAAAGCCGCCGAACTGCTTACTACGAAGGAAGCTAAAGAGGTCGCCGCTTCTCTCGAATGGATCTACAAGCGGGGTCCTCTGAAGTGGCCGAAACGTTTTCAAGTCGACCCTGGGCGCGAGCTCATGGATGTCGTCAGCCAGTTTCTGTCTAAGCATGACGTCGAAATTAGACGCAGCTGTGTGGACATTCACCGTGATCAGGGGATCGTTGAACGTTTCAACCGCACCCTGGCTGAACGATGTTTACCAGATAGAACGTTCGGTAACGAAACCCGACGAGCCCGTGCTGTACTACTTGCAGGATGGACCTTGGCGAGGTTTTGTGCGTGAGGAACTCCTGGTCGTGCCCCCAGACGACAAACAATTTCTCCCCGATCTGGTTCTCAAGCGTTGAGGATCTCAGTCGTTGTCTCTTTATTCCCATAGGCAAGCGTGTCCACCCTATTTTCAGCGATCCAGCGCTTGGAGTCAAAGGGAGAGAGTGAAATCTTATTCAGATGCTGCCCGTAGATGTGATGCTTCTCCGATCGCAGGACGTCCATGCCGTGGTGAAATGTCTTTTTTCCGAAGAGAGCCTCTTTGTACTGCTCGTGCCTGATTTGTTTTTATACAACGTTTTTTTTACGACTTTAGCCATCTTGATGTTTTTCCACTGGCTTCAAGTATCGAGTACATCTTGGGACGCATACCGACATTTGTCTTTTATTTTACCTAGCACTTTCTTATTCACAGTGCTGTGCAGTGGGTTGTTTTTCGGGAGGTCAGACGTGTCATAAAGATCCGCATGCTCGGCCATGTCCTTGTAGACATCCTCTGTCTCGATTTCTAACAATAGACTCTCTGTATCGGTGTAAAGCAGTTGGCAGCGTTCGCCATGCTTACTCGTCATCGTCTTGTAGTAGAACTCGTACATCAGGTTTTTACTCAGGTCAAGAATGCTCATTCCGACATATTCTGGACGGTTAAGCACTGGTCGGCTTTTGTGGTCCTGGATAACTGCCAGATTATTGTCGAATATGTTTGCTCGGGGAAAGGTTGGGCTGTTAATGAGTCGACGGAGCTTATCCTCCTCATATGCTCGGCCAAGTTTGACACTGACCCTCTGGCGAAGGTTTTCCATCTTTTTCCAAAAGACGCTGTTGTTCATGACCTTGTACAGGTCCTTCTCAAAGTCGCTGTTGGCCTTCTCCCGGAGCTCGGTTTTCATCCTGATGTAAGGTTCCATCCAGGGGTGCTAATCAAATCTGAGGGCAAGGTGGATTTCTTTTAGGCGAAGACCTAGAGACAGGTAGAGCTGCAGATTCTGGTAGTGTAGCACATAGCGGTCCTTGTTGCGTAGGTTCTGAATCAGCTTCTCAACCTCGGTTGCGCCACCCCTAAAGCTGATGAGGCTGTGCTGGTAATCGGACATCTACTGTTTTTGGACTACCATGCGCTCTGGTGCCAGAGCATATGCGTTGTGTGCTTGTGCAGCTCTTGTGGTTACTCCAGGTCCACCTCTAGGATGTAGCCCTCTTGGTCATCGGCTGGGTGATCTGCAATGGTGCTTACCAGCTGCTGACATTTTTTTCACACATCGAAAACTGCCTCTCGGTAGGGCCTGAGACATGGCCCACCCATAGGGGTTGTTTACATCTAGGTAGAGGATGTGGCTACTAGGCTTTTCTGGGTTGTATCCCTCAGCCAGAAGATTGTTTGCTTTGGCATAGCGCTTTGAGACCATGGAGATACCTCCCCGCAACCCCTTCTCGATGAACAGGTGTTGGTCATAATCTGTGAGTAGCTCAAGCTCCACTCCTGTCTTCTTGAGAAGGGCGTCCAATGAAAGCCCAGGGCAAGTGTAATAGCGTGCGGGGGTCTAAGCCATACTGCCTTAGGCAGGTCTTCCGGATTGTTTCAAATACATCTGCTAGTAGGAGGACATATGTGCGGTTGTAGAGGTCATGATAGTCCCCGAAAGTTTGACACCTAACGGCCGTCCAGACCTGAGCGTGGGCATAGTCCTCCTCGCAAATGTGCTCATTGGAGAGCTTGCTGTAGAATGCCTTCTTTGGTGGGAGCCTGGTCTCTGTGAAGCGCTATCAGGAGTCCATGTACTCATATGGGTACACACCCTTGAGCATCAAGAGCTTGTGTTAGGGCTTATAGCGGGTAGTAATTAGGAAAGCCTCTGACTTGTTGGCAGCTACCAGCCTGACGAGCGATGCCAACAGGAACTGGGCGTTGTCGATGAAGCGCAGCTGGCCAAGGCCGAATGAGATGTATTTCTCTATGTTGTTGGTAATGCAGCTTACCTTGCCCTCGACCTTTGAGATGGCCTGCTTAAGCAGGTGGGAATCGTAACCTCTCAGGTTGTGGAAGACCACTGGTATAAAGGTTGTCATTGAGTTAAGTTGCAACTTTAGGTTACAGGCATTATGGGTTGCTCCTCTGTATTGCCCTGTGATATGGCAGTGGTCACGGACTGAGTCTCCCTCAAGTGGCCTTTCACATACATGGCAGGTAGTAGCAGCATTGTAGGCTTGCCAGTGTTTCCGTGTCATCCTCATTTCCTTAGGGTAAGACATCACTTGCTTGATTTTGCGCCCCTCTTTCTGGAGGGCCTTTAAGAAATGTTCTGTCGCATTGGGGCCCCGGTATTCAACTGGCAGCTCTGTATGGCCATCATACCGCATCACGATGTAGCAGTAACTGCAGGCCTCATGCTGTTGCGTATTTTGAGTTGCTCTTTGTGTTGTCGAGCTCTGGGCTGATTGTGATGGTTCTGGAAGGTTAGCTTATTTTTACCCTCTTCAGGCATCTCCATTCTAATGGCTATTTGACCGATTCCCTAGCACTCTGGCTTATGAGCTTCTAATAAATCTTCCCTAGAATAGCCATGTAGACTTGCAAAAGTGCTTCTCCCCCCCATGCTAGCTCTCTGAATACAACAGGCGACTCAGTTTCGTGATACTGGTATAATGTTGTTTTCCAGCTTCCTCGATTAAAAGCAGGTGGATTCTTCGTATCTCTTGTGGCTGTTTGCTGAGTTGGTGTACAATGACTACTTTATCTCATCCAAAGACGTTTATTGCCAGCTTCGCCTGGACTTGTGAGATTGATACAGGAACTCGATTCTTGTAATATCTAGGCCGTCATTGATTGGGTATTTTGGGGGCCTGTCCGAATTATATCTAGCTGGAAACAAGAGAGAACGCACTGCCCAAAGAAAACAGTGGTCATCCTTGTTTTTCACATTTCTTATGCTTTACCTTTGCTCGTAGTGGGATATATATCCCACCTCTAAATGGTTGATATCTGGCAATGTCTAGCCAAAGGGTCTGTATCTGATCTACAACCCAGCCAGACCCTCTTTGGGTCCACTTCTTGACCGTTTCTTGAAAACTTGGGAAAGCTTCATTGAGGATCCCCTTGATTTCACTCTTCTGCAGAACAGCCTCCTACTTGTGGCGCAGCACGGGGTCAGTGTACTCTTCACACCGTTTGGGTTGTCCTTCCGAAGCTGAACGAAGTCCCCGATAACCCACGGGGTTTGATGGAAAGTGAGATCCTCCTCAAAGAGCACGTCAAAAATCTGATCTAACTCGTCATTAGTCAACAGTCGCAGCTGATGTCTCCGCGGGGCCGGTTTTGGTCTCCGTGGGTCTGCGTGGGGCCAGTGTAGGCCTCCGTGGGGCCGGTGTTAGCCTCCATGGGGCCTGTGTAGGCTTCCGTGGGGCCGGAGTAGGCCTCCGTGGGGCAGCAGTAGGCTGCTGTTGGGTGGCGCAGCTAAGCCATTTGCATACATGTTATTTTCGGACATCAATCTAAATGAAAATTTGACAACAGGTTGCAAGACTTTGCTTTACTATATTCGAACATCTCTCTAAATGAAAATTCGACTAATAGGTTGTAGAAAATCGCAACTCTATAAAGGTTTTGCACCACAATGCCTTGCTTGTGAGTTCGCTAATCACAAAAGAATAGTTGCGCTTTGCCTTGGCCTCGGCCCTTTTAAGAGCCTTTTTCACATCACCACAGCCACAGGCCTTGCTGCACAGCCATGTTTCTGATTTTGTGCCCTTTTCACACTTCTGATAAGGGTGTGGTTCTGTTCCTGTTTTTTTTTTTACGCAGCTGAGCTCTATGTTTGCTGCAAAGCCTGTGGAAGCACCGCCTCCCGCAGCGCTCAAACTCCGCAACCACTAACTATTGACACGTGTTATTGTCCTCCATAATAATTCTATACGTCATATGCCGTATAGGCAGGTGTTCTTCTAAAATAAAGTTCGAGTGTGAACCCTCATCTGAATACCCTCCCCGTGTCAAATTGGGCTGGGACCCGCCAGTGGCGGGTGGGGGAAGGGTAGGCCCTGCTAGTGGTCCAGAATTGTGTAGACTACTAAACTTAACACACTGATATTAGTGTGTGCACCTTGTAATTGTGTATAGAACACAAACACCAATTTGCAAACATTGGCTAACATGAAGATCAATTATAGCCGTTACTGATTTGGCTTCAATTAACATTATCCTAACAGTGGATCAACCAGTCCAAAACCTTGAGCATAATTGAATGCTGAGCGCAAAGCAATGGTCCATGGATGGGACAATCTCTGACTACTTAGCCACAGGAATAAAAAAAATATTTGTATTAATATATGGTTTTGCACATGCAGTTTGATCAGAATGTCTGACTGCCCTTGAACTGAAGAAATGAAAAAAAAATTCCTCCAGATGTTGGATTCTCTTGAACTGGAGAAATTAGTTTAACGTTATTCATCCAATTTTGGATTTTATTTTTAAGAAACAATGTATAATAGACTAGTCAAAGAAATGTTTGGGTTAGACATAATTTCAACAGAATCTTTGGCTTCAATTGTCGAAAGTACTTATTAATATAAGTACACTGTAAAATTCAATATTGAAAACAGACATGTTTTATGATTTCATCAATGGACAAAACGTCACTCCATACATGAAAATTTGTGACGCCCCGCGCGATATATGACGTCATAAAGAAAAAATATCAAAATGGCGTCAATTTCGATCTTCGACTATGAGACATTCGTTTATGTTTTCGTGCAGATTCCACCCGTAATTTCAGGTATTTGGTAATTGATTTACTTTTATATGGTAGAGAAAAACGCTAACAGATGATATGTTCTTTACACATGTTGAAAACTCCTTGTAGATTATATGTTTATAAGTTCATATCACGAAGCCGGCACTGCATCGTGCAATATATCGTTCTGCATTGTATATTTTTGTTTCAAGTGGCCTGTTGTATGTTTAATGTAGGAATATCGTATCCTGCTGTCCAATAACTCAGTACAAGGAAACAAAATTGATTGACCCATCTGCCATAACAGCCTTCAAGACGGCACACCTACAGTTTGTCTCAGTGAGAAAGGCTGCAGTACTATCCAAACTGCCAACAACAACCATTTCCAACCAGTTGTAGTAAAGCCTGGGGCACATGTACACAGTAAGTGTAAAACGGCGAACGATAAAAATAGAAGCAACCAGAATAGACCCGACCCGACTAAGAGAAGTCTTCGTACTGGCAATACACAATTGGATTTTAAGTCCAAGTGTCTATTTTGCGCTTATCATGCCAAATATTCTTCAGCATCCAGGAAGCGATGTCCTTTTTTTCCAGTGCGAACATTTGATTTCCAAAACAAGATTCTTGAAAAATTTCTTGACCACTGGGCAACTGAAATATATTCAAGGTTAAACCGAGTTCTTGATCTACCAGCAGCTGAAGCCATATAACACCAGGCATGTAGTGTTAACTTCAGAACGGGAAGAGGTATTCCCCAGATGTGTTTTGTAACAGATGGAACTAGCAAGAAAGCAAAGGTAATTAAATCTCCAGGTAGACAACCTAGTGATGATCAATCTGGGGCTTTTAAGAAAGTAATGAAAATGCCGGCTTGACAATTAGTTACTTGGTTAAATCAATGTCAGAAATCTGCGGCAACATATGCTATTCAACTAAACACATGAAAAGAAGAATCCTAGATCATTTTGGAGAGTCAGTGATTGCAGTTAGGACTTGGGATACATTTACAACACCATTTTGGCTCCTGTTTCTTCATTTAAACTTTGAACAGTCTTGGTTTTTGCTGTTCATATTATGAAGTCCAGAAGTATGTGAGCAATGCTGCTTAAGTCCTATCAACAAACATTCCCTGCCATGAAACAGGCTCACCAATTCTGCAGTTTGCAGCCGACTATGTTGACCATAATTTGGGAACAATAGATGGGCACACTACATTCCATGGACTGGGAATTATTGCCATGTCAACACCCGGGTCACATATTTCTATGAACGTTCCTAGGAGAGATGTGTCATTAGACAAGTTGTTGTCCCTCAGTAAGGTTGATATACGGGTATTTTTACAACTATCTGCGATTCCAGAGAGCAAATTTTCCTCAGGTTGCCCTTTGAAAAAGATAGTATTGCGTCTAGGAGCATTCCACACTGAAATGAGCTGCCTTGGATGTATCGGACACGTAATGGCTGACACTGGCTTGAATGAGGTGCTTGAAACAGTGTATGCACCAAATTCAGTAACCCATATGATGTCAGGAAAGGCTATTCAGCGTGCCCTAAGGGTACATATGCTGGTCGACAATGCATTGACACTGCTGCTTTTAGAGAGAGGTATCGAAAGCAAACACCAAACAAAAACTCAAACAAATCAATTTGACAGTGGGGAGGAGTTACAGAAACTTGAGTTATCAGAAGACATTATCTCTGACCCGGATCTACTGAATATAGCATCCGTCAATGATGACTTAGAAAAGGAAATATTCTCATTTAAAGCAGTAAAGCAATCTGAGAGCCGAAAACCCTACAAACGGCTGTGTTTAGTCAATGGCAAGATCTTCAAAACAATCGTACTGCCAGGTTTTGGTTCTTATATATGGACATGTATCAATCCTACAGCAGTTCATACGTGCAGAAAGAACAGGAAACTGGGAGTTACATCTTATCGCCTTGCGAAATATGCTTCGCTTTTTTGCAGCATATGGGTACAACCTCTACATAAAAGTACTTACATCTACCTGCAAGAAATGCTGTGTTTGAGTCAAACCAGTCCAGGTGTATATTAATCATTTATGTATGGTGCTCATTTTATCAGACGGAGCGATTGGCGGGTCTGTCATGATGAGGTCAGTGAAGTCAACTGATGGGCTTACACGAGGCAGAGGAATAAGTGAAAATTAAAAAAAAAAACTGTTTGGCTGCTTTTCCATGCCCACATGTTTGCAAATGAACAATGCCATGCAAGAATTTGTCAATGCCTTGTACAAAACTAGCGAACAACATATAGAAGCTGGAAAGTTTAGGGCTGTGAGAGACTCCACGGACCTGAACTCAGTCACCATGGTTTTTTACGGGAAAGAACACCATTCAATGAAACACACACTGCACTTACAAACATTGAAACAGATGTGACGGCAGAAACCTGTCAATGCTGTTGAAGCTGAAGCTATAGGAGAATCAAAAGTGAATGGTATCTTTGGCAAAGAGATAGACAAGTTCACCATTAAACGTTCGCTGCAAGTTTTAACCATAAGCGACAACTCAGATGTCAAACTGTTAGGTTAAGGCATTCATATCGATACCCAGTTGCTCTTTCAACGACTGACTACAGCTGCTGATAAGTTTGTTGATGAAATATCAATGATTTCAAATACAAGCGTGTCGGTGTGCCATCTTCACTGTTTGAAAGGTCAGGGTTGCCCGGAGAACCACAGAAATCAACACTTGCTGATGCACGGTGGAAACAAGGTGACGATATCTCAGAACAACCAACCAGCATTGTTTTTCGTTTCTTCAGCGAATTCCCTGGACAAACGGCAGAACATACGGTGAAAACTGTGAAAGTTATTTTCAGAATCTTACCCGTCAGTTCCTTACTGGAAACAACAGAACAGCCGCCAGCATAGCCATTGTTTTTTATGGTTTCACCCATGAAGCAAGTACAAAAGATATTACACATGTTCACAGGTCAAAAGGTCGAGTAGCTGCAGAGGTCAAGTTTACTATTGAAACACTAATTACTGAATTTTGAATTACTAATGAATAAAGGCAGTTTTCTTAGTAACAAAGGGATGCAGATATGTTGATTGTTAAGACTGTTGTTGACATGGCCCAATCTAGTGTATTTACTGCTATTGGTGTAGACACAAATTTACTAGTTCTGTTATTACATTCCTTCAGACACGAATTGCACGATATCGTCTTCCAATCTGCCTCTAAAAAACTGTTGACAAAAGAAAGTTTTAGGACATCAGAAAAAACTGCATCACTGTGTGGAGAGGAAACCTGTTACATTCCTAATCGGAAAGTGATACCATATCTAGAATCTTTGGAATTGGCAAACCGTCTGTGCTAAAATTGTTCAAAATGTTTCGTCAACAATGTGCTGATTTTTATCAGCAGAGGAACACGCCGATATTCTGTGTATGGGTGAACAAGTATTGATAAGTCTGTACGACTGGCAGTCCCAAACCAGCCTGGATGAACTTCGATTCCACAAATTTGCGAGTAAAGTAGTATCCTCTACATCTTCAGTCCAAATCCACACACTGCCACCGACATCAGATACTGCTTCTTTCCATTGTCTGCGGGTTTATTACCAGGCAAAAGTGTGGATCGGTGATATTTTGAATCCCTTGAGTTTGGTTGGTGCATTGTGCAGGGGACAATAGTGCCAGTAAAGACATCACTGCCGCCTGCGCCTGCAAAGCAAACTGTGACACTAAACGGTGCACTTGACGCAAACACGGTTTAGACTGTTCAAGTGCTTGTGGTGATTGTAAAGGTGTTTCGTGTTTCAACTCGCTAATACTGGTAGACTTGTAGGAGTTAGATGATGATGTTTAAACCAGAATATGTGTTTCGTTTAGAGTGATGTTATGTTCCTGACTGATTCTGTAAACATGTTGATAAGTGTTTTTTTTATGTTGTCATAATGTCAATGCTTGTTCATTGTCAAACCAGTATCAATGTATTTAGTCATCGCTTAATTAATTAAGTTGTAATAAACTGTATTATATTTATACTTTATTTTATACTGCTAAACATTGAAAAAATGAGACAGTGTTTGTATGAAGTTACACATTGAGAATGAACATGTTCAAATTATTGAGTAGACGGACATTAACAACAAATGAACTGTGTGTACATGTACGTTTAAATCTTATGCATAATAATAATAACTTGAGTTATTAATTTATACGGTTAATATGATTGGTTCAATGGGAACTGGCAATGTTTTAAGTAAATTTTAAGATCAAAAAAACTTTTGTAATATAACACATTTAACATGGTATTTAAAGTGGATGGGGTAAATCTACATGTGTTTTGTGTGTAGTTTGCCATATATGATGTTAACATCATTTGTCATGCTTAAATTTCAATACTTATTGTCAGCTTGTGGTAATATATGACGATTAACTTTGATTAAAACATAAAATGTCAATTGATAATCAGAAATTATGTTGTCTTTATTAATTCTGGCATTTTAGCTTTTGCAGAAACTTGCTTTACTTAAAGTGTCATTTTACGAAAACGGCAAATGTAACAAAGTGGGACTTTTTACTTAAAGCTGTATTCATATTACTTTATCAAATTACACAAAAAGTCTGTTGCAATTATGTTTGGGCTGGCCATGTATTTGTGCCAGTTTGACTAGCTTATAATTACAAACATGCAAGATACATATGCATCAAATGAAATTGTTCAAGTAGGCACCTCAGTTAATACAGATATTGCATACAGAAATGTGACTTCAAATGGAAAACATTGAACCAATAAATAAATTATATGGATTTAAATATTTAAATAAACATGCATCATGAAAATGTTTGTATGCATGCGCATGAAGTTTATTAAGGCACAATATAAATACATGATGTAAGCCCATTTTTGTTAGGTATTACTAACTACATTCATTATATCTCAGTTGATTAACTTTGAGTAAAGAATGCATACTTGCCCATGGCTTAACTACGGTGGCATAGATTTGACATGCACGACTATTTTTTTATATTGAGGGAACAAAATATAAACTTGAGGGAATTACTAAATTATCTTAAGAGAAAGAGATAAAAATACAAGATATTAACTCGCGGTAACATCTTCATTAACTCAAGGTAACGAGATAATAAGTCAAGTGAACAACATTGAATCGAGGGAACATGGATATCTTGTTCCCTCGACTTATTATCTTATTTGCTTGAGATATATAATTCATTCCTTAGAGTTAATATCTTGATCCCTTGACTTACTTTCTTGCTGTCTCGAGATATATAAGTTGTTGATTCTAATTGACATTTGTTTTTTCGATTATCTTGTTCCCATCAGTTGATATTATTATCTTTTCCCCTTGAGATATATGTCTTTAATATCTGATTCATTCCACTTATTAACGAGTAACCCCGACTTATTATCTCGTTTCCTAGAGATATATAAGTCATTCCCTTAAGTTAATATATTGTTCTCTCGACTTATTATCTGATTTCCTTCCTTGAGTAAATATCTCGTTTCCTCCAGTTGTTTCCTGAACAATTATAAAAGAGAAGCACAGGTCACCTGTATGCTACCATACTATACTGTTTTTTGTTTATCTTAATATATTAAATGCATAAATTATGCACTATTTGAAAAAAAAACTATCATTAACAAACGATAGCTTTGAAAACAATAATGGAAATGCACAACCGATGAATTTCTGGCACTGTGAGTGCACCTAGGGCTCTTTGTTTTTACATGTTCCCATCTGTGCCAATGTAGGTGAATTATTTAAGCTGCTAGAAATGTTCTTATATCATTATAAATAAAATGTTTCAGCCTAAATATAGCTAGTAATTTATCAGTGTTCAAATATTTAAGTTGTGATAAAGCATATATGTGAGGGCTTTCGGGTTTGATTCCCGATCATATTTTCTAAACTGTTTATATGGAGCTTTAAAGTAAAAACTGCTCTAGCATTGGTTTGTAATTTGTTCGCATTCCAATAAATTCAGTGTCTGTGATTACATATTATTCCAAATTTGTGTAGGAATATATAACGGCTTTATATCTCTTTTTTGGTGACAGATTTTGTAGGTGGTCAATCAGTAGAGCACTGGCCATATAAGGAAGGGCTCAGGTGATTGAATCCCAGTCTAATTACACTTTTTTCACTGGTCACAAAAGAAATAAGGCTAATATCTTATTTTGATTTTATTATGACAATTTCTTTTGATTTGTAGGTAGGACAGTTCGTCTAGTTATCTCAGGGGGTAAGGAGCATCATGATAGTGTTCTTGGGATTCTACCACTTTAAGAGAAGTGAGGTGTGTGTGGATAGAACTATATCTTTGATGTTATCTTGTTATCTTGTTCGTTTGAACACGAGGATGGTAGGAGTAATTGGTTTGACACTGACAGGAGGTACATTTAAAATTATCTGATGCTTATTTTATTTTACTATCCTTCATCCTATTGTAGTAATAACCAATGTCATTGGAATTCGAAAAGGCAAATCAAAAGTCATTACGGTGTTGTGCTGGAGTTTACTGTCGCTGCGACAGTACGCCAGTTATATAATGATGTCCAACAAAGAAACAAAATGTGAATATAGTGCCTGGAGTGCACATAGGAACCTCAGCAGAATCATCAACATACCTCAAACCAGTGAAAAGTCTTGCTCAGATACAATCATTATCCTAATGGGAGTCAAACCCACAAGGAAGAGGAGCTACATGATAAAATGTCAGCAGTTGTAACAGATTAGCCAAAAAGCTGAATTAAATAGGAATTTGTCATTTCAATATGTATCAATATTCATTACAATTTCTCTTACTGTCACGGCCCATTAATAACTCTTATCAGTGAGATATTTTTGTAAATAACCCAGCCAGCTAGACCAGTAGAGCATTGCCCAGAAAGCGAACAGCCTTGAGTTTAAGTCCCGGCCATTCTGTACATTTTGCTAACTCTGTGTTATAATTATTATATATATACATGCCACACACAGACCGTATGTGATATTTCCATTAACTCATTAACATTTATTCTTAATCATTTTGTGTCAAATCAAGAAAAGTATTTCAAATTGTACACTATACAGTCCATAGATCATCTATTGATAAAAAATGTAGACGTTAAGAAGAATTTGGATTAATCAAATAGTTAACAAGGAATAATAAGGCTACAACGGTGCAACAACAACATTTCGGTATCTGAATCAGGATATGATTCATTGTATATCCCAATACACAAAGACCTATTCACAACCTGTGTTTGCAATACAGAGTCTAAAACAAAAAATGCACCGTTAATGCATTTTTGCGATTTTAAACACTAGTTTCCTCCATTAACAACAAATAAATCAAACAATTTTCATGTAAAATACGCCTTATGTTCGATTTAATCCGAATTGATATGGACGTTTTTCCCGATAAAAAGAAAACGGTCGCTATTTTCCGAAAGGAGGTCATCAGTTATCGATCGTCGTATTTCGACGGGTAAAATTCGATCAATTTTAAGGGATTCCGATCGAATATCTGTTGTTTCCGGTCGGAAATGCGTTATTTTCAGGGTAAAAAACACGATATCTCAATTGATGTAAATGTTCTGTTAAAAAAAAAGAAATGTTTAGAATCAGGAAACAACGCCCTTTCAGTATAAATAATGATAAACATATATAACTGTAGTTTTTTTTTTTAAGTTTTGGAAAAAAAACGACGTTCCAAAAATTCACCAAGGCGGATTGTTGTTTCCTTCTTATATATGACTTTTTACTAATACGGTTTGCGTTAAGATATTTCAAAAGCGTATATCTATTACCGGCCGTGGTATCGACGTGATATATATATATATATATATATATATATATATATATATATATATATAGGATAAAGTCTTCTCCGTTTATATAACGTTTCATATTTATATGACCAGTAACAACCTGAATGGCGCCATGCTACTAGGGTAACGTATATTCCGACTCTTACCGAGGGCGTGACATCAGAGTTTGTTTGTTTGTTGTTGTTGTTGTTTTTTTGTTGATTTTTTTTTCAAATTATAAAAGTACGTAAACACACTTTCTGAAATAGAATTTTCTTTAGGTTATAGGCCTTTTAATTGAATCATTAGTTTTGTATGTTAATATGATCAGTAATTACCCGGTTGGCGCGGTGATACTAAAAAGCTATTTTTTCCGATTCAACCATGAATTGTTTTTCTAAATTTGCCAACAAAAATAATCAGCTGGTCAATCCTTAATATTGATTGGCCAATATTCCCTTTGCGAAAGGGTGTTTTCACAAGGTGACGGCTTAAATGTTGATAATTACACACACATCGGCAACACTTGGTCGTACAGATATTAATTGAACTATAAGAAAGGTGTGAAATCCGTTTAATACAAAGTAGCAAATCTAAAACAAGAGGACCGTGATGGCCCTATATTGCTCACCTGATTACCCTGTCTCTAAAGGCAACCTTAGGTATTATGGACCATAACTCTCATACAAGGCATACTAATCAGTGATGTACTAAGATTATGTATACATCTGATTTTCACGGATCGGAATAATTTTAGCAATCTTGGAAGAGGCTTACCCAAGGAACATATCAGCTGATGAGTATCAGGTTTAGACACACACGTAAGGATATTTTTGATGTCTCGCAGTACTTTGTTGACTCAAGTTTACATTATTTCAACTTGCTTATATAATTGCTAAAGGAACATTAATGCTAAAGTTGTCCTTACACGTATTTATAAAATAAACTTATTTTTCTCGATATTGCCTTACGTTCACCAGTATTTTGTCTGGGAATGTCATGAATAAGTCTCACTTGAAGCGAGGATTGACCTCACAACATTTGGATCTGTAGCCATTGAACACTGACAATGAATCACGGTGTCTGTTATAATTTTGACGATTTACTTTTTACACAGGGCTGTAACGCTGTTTTTTTTTTTCGGTTCGGGAATTTATATCGAAACAGGTAATTTACGACGAACGGACAGGAGATGATATTCTGACCAAATTCATCTCTGATGAATCATTCTCAATTTACATTTATATAATGTTTTATCTGTATGGTTCAAATCGTAAAAACAAATATTGCTTATGAACGTAATATTTCTTCGTTTTTTGTTGGTTTTTTTTTTTTTTTTTTTTTTGTTGTTGTTGTTTTTTTGTTTTGTTTTTTGTTGTTGTTTTTTTCATTTCCTGCTGAAGTAAAGTATGTTGGTAGTTAACACGTTGAAAGTATATTGGATACAGTTTTGCAACAAGCAAAATATTTGAAAAAAAAAACAAAAACAAAAAAACAATATATAATTCTGCAAAAAATTCTATTTAAATAGTCCAAAACTACTATTGCAGTAAAGTAGAATTATCAAAATGTTTATCAATGAAATGATTAAATAAAAAAAAACATATCATCGTCACATGGGTAAGGAAAGTTTGTAAATAAAAACAAATATGGGATATACATAAAACGTCATAAAATAAGCAAAGTTGGTAAAGTTCATTAGGATATGACTTGCTTATTTAAACGCAAATGTATTCTGCCAACAGTCCGTCCTGTGCATTCATCCGGATGAAGTCGTAATGGCGCCCACTGAAACAAGCATGCTGAGCTCGGTATACAGCCATGTCGCGAAAACCGGTTGCAATGTAGATGCCGTATCGCGAGCCATAATTATTGTCGTGTAGCAATGTAAAGCTGAGCTGGTCACTGCTGTTTGTTTTAGAAACCGTTGCATTCAGTATTTGATTGGTTGTGAATGGTCTGAAAATAAATTCTTTTTGAAACGCAAACAACACACGTCAGTGAAAAGACATTACATTATATAAGCATTTATAATGGTATTGCAAATAATTAAACCTTGGTATCAAATTATTGGATGGCTCAAGCATGAGTATACTAGGTGAGGTTGAATGTTGTTAAGATATCTGAAAGTAATTGCCATAGCAGAAAGAAAAGAATATTATATGCAGCACGATATAATAAATAACATAAAGGAAAGAACAGTGAAAAATAATCGCTATGAAATATCTTCCCGAATAAAACGAATGCATATGTCAGTTGAAAAAGCGCCACTTTGTCATTTAATGCAAACCTCTTTTTTAATTAATGATAACTATGATCTGGTTAAAAAAAATGATATTACCTTACAATGCAGCTGTGGGTGTATCTAGATTTCAGTCCAATAACAACTTTCACGTCAAAAGAAGAGCCATTTATGGTCCATCCTGGACACCGTACTTGGAGGCAGGCAAATCTTGTTGATCCATTCAGTTTACCTTTCTCGTCAATAGGAGCAGTGGAATAATTACCAAACAGCTTCTCTTTGCTACCATTGCCGAGAAGAAAACTATTTGCGACAACCACTGTGTCGTACCGTTCATTCTTAAAAAAAATCACATCGTCAATATTCTCGAAATACATTCTGTAATATGTTAACAAAGGCATAATGTTTTAGGCGACTGTTTTCTTGTGTTTTGTTTCTGGGTTTTGGGTTTGAAATATTATGAACAATGTTTGACGTATATATTAAAGTAAAAAGTATTTGTTAATAAATAATGCATAACACAAAGAAACTATATGTTATTCTAAATTTCGTTCCATTAGGAGTGTGTGGGATTTACTTTAATATGTATTATATATGTGTCTTTCATGCTAGCTGTTTACAAGTTTGTTGTTGTTGCTGTTTACAGCTTTTTATTTTTATTTTAGGTTGAGTAATATGATGATTCAAAAGTGCTTGTGATTTTAGACATTCTGTATTCGTCGATATTCAGCCTTCCTTTAAACGTTACAAAAATAGGTGATATTTTCTAGCTGTCACTTTGAATGTTTATTCAGTATGATATTAAAGTGATATTTTGGGTAAAATGTGCATGTTGAACTTAGGAATTTAGCATTTACTACAGTCTGTGTACATAAATGTCGTCGAGTATTTGTATGTATGTATGTATGTATGTATGTATGTACAAAGTCATTTGAGTAATAGTAGTAGATATTGCAAAGGTATTAGGCAGGTGCATTTTCCTACATAATTTGTAATACGTTAACCTGTCAACATAAAAATAATGTATGTCCACATGGGTCATTGACCTTCTGGAGTGTATGTTTAAATTCTTTGAATCTTTGTATTCCTACCTGAACTTGAATTTTTAGGAAACATGCTCGGTTGCTTTCAGAAATGTCAATATCGTCGTACCAAGAGAGTGGTTTGAATACATCATCAGGGTTCAAAGTAGCATAAAGTTGGGGCTTCAAAATATTGTCAAACTTATCTCCTATAAAGAGACAAAAACATGATATCTACAACCTAAGACTAGAAATTTAAACTGTGGTGATGAAAATGGATTTGTTCAGCATTTTTAATTTTCATTTAAATATTATGTAGAAATCATTTGATTGAATAATTTCAAAACACAATAAGAGAATAAAACATTCTTTGATACGAGAAATAACGTAATTGGAATGTAAGGGAAACGCTAAAAAACAAGTCTCAAATAAATAAGCATGGTTATAATCAATATATATGTTCATTATCTTTGCGAAGACATTTTTATTATAGTCTAACAACTTTACCTTTTTCACATCTTGGACCATAAAACCCCGGTGGACATTTACACGTGTCGTTATCTATACATGTCCCGTTGTTCTCACATGGCGGTTTGCAAACAGGAGCAACTGTTATAAAACAAACAGTTTTATTGTCTGACAATACTTGCACATCAAGAAACTGTGTTGTTTTTTTTCTCAGTGTAGCATACTGACTATCGATAATATAAATCGTCGTCATTCTATATCTAATTTTATTACCTAAATATACAATAAAATATAAATTTTAACATTAAAAATATAGAACGTATTTATAATAATAATATGATTTGTTAAACCTTTACATAGATAAAGTTGACCTGATTGATTACTTAAAAAGGACATTTTAATTGAAGGTAATCAGAAACCACATCTGATATAATATCCGAAGCCCGTGTAGTAACAATATAATACATGATAAAGTATAATGTTTTATACTTTCGCAGCATATTCCTCGGTATGCAGAATTGCAGGTGCAATTTCCGTTGATAAACGTGCCTTGAATACAGAAATCATTGCAAGATGATCGTTCAAATTTAGTTTCCCCGGTATTCCGCCACCACCAGTTAGACCGGTCATAACAACTTGCGACTCGTACTCGATATCCGCCTCCACAAGTTCTATCACACGAGCTCCATTCACCCCAATCTGACCAAAAATGATACTCTGTGGTACAAACGGCGTTGACCTCTGCAATTTTAAGTTTAGATAAGATATTTTACACACAAAAAAAAAATAAAAATAAATAAATAGAAAGACAAAAAAGAAAGAAATAGTCTGCATTATTATTTAGTAAGCCAAAGTATAAATGCAATTAGAAGTACGTTAAACCTTACCCAACCAACCAACAAATTAATAGAAATATATTGTTGTTGTAATCATTGTTTCAAAATAAAAATCTTCGGCTTGTCGTTTGTAATATATACGAATTAAGATAATCATTGTGTTTCTTCTTTTATAGGTATCTTAAAAGAAATTAGATAAACATTGAAAATAAATTAAAATCAAAGCTGAGATGAATTAAAAAAATAATACCGTTTAAAAATAAAATGAATATATAGACCCTCAAGAACATCGCCATTTCAATCATATCTTCTATTTCATGAACGTCTTGATCAGATGCTTTGGGATTTTGAAATGTTCTGTTGCTTCACTCAAGTCGACTTTCAACAAATATCACTAAAAAGAAACAGCCATGTTTAATTTGTATCAAAAAATAAGTTATTCAGCGTAAATATATTGATGATGATACCGTATACATAAATATTGAGAGCAGATATAATGCTTTTAATAAATAAAACATTCACATTTTCTCTGTTTACTAAATTATTTTAAAGTAACAATAATTCTAATAATTAAATATAACACAAAATACTGAACTGATTCGAGAGGCTGTGCTTACCGGATTGTTTCTTAAGAGTCTTTAAGATTCCCAACACCTTCCTTCATAGCTTTTCGCATGCTATATGAATAGATTTGACATTGGCATACACCTTACTGTGAACCAAGCAAGTATGGAACAACACAGGTATTCGGCCTATAATTTACGAGCGTATATGTAAAACGATAAGATAAAAACTAACCAGCAATGATAATATTCTGAAATATAGAAGTTATCTAAATCCAAATTATTTAAACTCATATGATTAAAGTTTTTACTGTAGGTGGGAAAGACAGATGTATCGTCAACCCAAGCCTACTCATACCAAGTAATGCAATATGCAAAAATTACATAAATGCCAGACTGAAATGTAATAAATAAACTACATTTAACACACGCTACGCTGTTTATATACGTGTACGTAAATGTAAGTAAGGACAGTTTATTATTGTGATTATTGTATGGTACAAAAAACGTAGTACACCGATCCATTTGGCCTCATTTGCTAGTGTTATCCATCATAAAGACAATATATCCTTGTAACTAATTTAAACGAGAGCATCAATAGTCTAGTACATTTACATGATATGTACCTCATTTATACCGGTTTCTTCTTCATGAATATCCTTTTTTGTACAGGGGTTAATGTATTAAATGCTTATCTCTAAACATATTTTTAAATACATGATTACAAATATCATCGTATCAACTACACTCTTACAATAAATGAGTCTATGATTCAATGGATTTGGAGTAAAGTAGTATTTTGCAGAGTTTCATCAACAGTCTGGATCAACACTGGGACATGCTTCCAAACCGACTTTAAATAATTTCATTCTACAACACTGCCTGTATAACTCTATTGTGTGTATACTAGTTTAAATTATAAAAATAGCTATGTTTCTATCCATAAATATTATCAGCTCTACGAAGAAATATTTTTACTAGGTTATCAGCCTTGAGTAAAAAATGCCTTGTGGTTCTTATAATCAACTAGGATCTATGGGGTTGTTTGAACGAACCGTTTTTATTTGACAATAGATAGCAGCGATCAAGTGTCAAACCTTGGGGTCCTTATTGGCAGGTCTGTACTAAAACGTTCTGCCTGCGTGAAATGACAAAATAAGGTTATCATGAATGACACTGTGTCGTCGTTGTGTGTGTGTTTTAGTAATATTAGTGTATTTGTATGCTTAAATTGTAATGTCCTTAAAGTTTGTTTTTGTTGTTTTTTTTAATCGGAAAGGTACTTTCTTAAAGTTTTGGAGCTCTTATGCATAACCGCCAATAAAAGAGTATCCATAGATAGGCTAAAATGCTGGAAACTGCTTTGGAACTGAGAGTTGTGGTAACATCTGTTTACATAAAAATAATAATTATCATCCAGTCTATGTGTTTTTGGCCTCTTTGGGCATGGATTGGGAGACGGTTAAGAGCATTTATACTTTTTTAAAAAATAGTTATTATAGTTTAAGTATAGAACTGCGATGACCAAAGAGAACAACGTCATCAATGATTCATGAATTCTGTGTTGTAAAATCAATAAGCAAACATTTCTTTTGTCAATCAGCTTATTTACATAGTTAATAATGATTAATACATTTATCAATGGTTGTTGTTTATTTAACATTTAATCTAAATCTGATAAAAAGGCTTATCAGAAAGGTAAAACTAATTACAATTCTAGTGTGTGGTAATACAAATTAGATAAAATCAGTTTTGTTTTATTCTCGTTTAAACCATTATTTCTGATACAAACTTTAAACTCAGTCCTGTAATGAGAAGTTTGGCAATATATATTAGTATGTTACATGTAAAAAATCGTTGTTTTTTCACTATAATATGTGAACTATATCTTAAATAATCGATACTCCGTACATTTGACCAAATTTTGTCGAATTAAAGTGTCGTTCTACAAATAAAACATTATCTCAGACAGTGATGTTTATTTTCTCTGAATGGTTTACTCTAGAGTAAAAGGTTGTTTTTTCTTACAAGCAGCATCCCATTGTCATATTAAGGCAAAACCTTAGTGTTCATACATTATATTAGTATGCAGACAATATTTAACTTAGGGTTTAGACAAGAAGAAATTAACACTGATGTTAATAATACGGATACCTTTGTTTAGAATAACACCCAATTTTATGAACCTCATATTTATTGAATGTAATAAAATCATACTACACGATACATGCTACACTACCCGATCTGAATAGAATGGACTTTTGGCAATAGCATAGGGATTAGATAAGCAATGGCCAGTGGATCAAATGCCATATCACTGATTATGAACCTTAGTAATTATAATGTGCACCATAATGTATTGGAATATCAATTAGGGTATGCAATACGCATGTATATATATGTAGTGTATATATGATATATTGATGTCGATGAGAGATTTTTACGTTCTTGAAAGTCAGATATGATAATCAATATGAGGAAATTGTATCACTCTGGGTAATAAAGAAATAAAAAAATGTCTTGTGACAAACGTATATTTAAAAATGAACTAACACCAGTGAGAGGTTCAGGTATAGATAAAATGGTAAAGATAAGAACAACAGCGACAAAAAGTTGATGTTAAGGTTTCTCCTGCTGGCGCAACATTTAACATTTATCTATGTAACTATTATCTCTGTGCGACATTTTATTTCATAATTACCAAGTGTATTTCGTAGATGCAAGTTATATAGAGGATAATTGTTTGTTTTGAGTGAATATGGAATATATCTCACCGAGAAGTGACTTAATTTCATATTTTTACGAACTAACAATATGCGTAAAAAACTTGAACCATTTTAGCAATTTAGAAAAGCATGGATGATGAAACTCGGCTCTAGCAATATAAGATTATATTTTTCTTTCAGTACCAATTATTTCAAGGTTTTCTTACTATAATAACTAGCAATTCCATCAAAAACAACAATACAAACCTAAAGATTTCAAACTTTGTAAAATCAAGGGACATATTGGCCCTCATCCCCACCCACCCCAATATATATATATATATACCTAATTTACGCCTAAGGCAGACTATATGTAAATATAAATAACAATAGGCAGACAATTCACATAGGCAGACGGAAATCGGGTCTGCTTGTGTTTTGGACTTAAATAATTCTACTCCAGTGCGAAAAAAACAATACATTTTTTAACTCTTTTATTTCATTTAATGATTTTCTTTGTAAAATAATAACAATATTGAATAAACTATGAACAGAAAAAGCATTATACCATTTTTAAGATTTATGGAATATAAGTGAGAAATTATATAACACCCTACATCGGCAGACGATTTTCAAAGGTGGTTTTTACATACAAGACTGATATATGTTTTTATTTTTAACGTTTTTTCTTACCTTTTAATAAAAATTCTTTAACCTTTAACATGGTACTTAAAAAATATATATATATTTAAAAAAATAGATTTTTTGTCTTCCATGTCTCGATATTCTTGAAATATATATTTCCCAAACCGGAAGAAACTTGCAGAAACTCTGGTACTCTTTCTTCAGCATGGCAGCACTCTCGTATGGAAAGCGCTGTGTGAGTTAATATATGTGTAAGAGTTCATCTGGATTTAAGTTATGTTGTTTTGAATTATTTGCTATTGACGTCTTTGTCCAATTCTATTTTCGCTTTCTCAGCATCCTTTGATTTAGTGTGTGTGTGTGTGTGCGCGCGCGCGCTTGTTATGTAATACACACGAGTCGGTGTCAAGCCATGCATTTACAGTAGCTGTATCAGTTGGCTATTCAACAAGAAGTTACAACTCAAAGCCGGTTTTGTGCAGGTATTTGATTTGGCATTTTAATTAATTCTAATTAATTTGTGAGAAGTATTATTGTCTACTGCTTCTACTACTTCTTGAGGGAAATAAATAATAATGAGTATTTATTTAAATCACGCATTCTGCCATCTTTGATTTCCAAATATGACGAAGCGGAAAACATGTCCCAGTCCAGTCTTTCGATAAATGACTTGTACATTGAAAAATTATTCAACCGAATGCCTCAACTCATCTAAGGCCTACACACAGACAACACTTATCTGGGAATATTTAGGTAAGATTTTGGTAGATTTGGGTATTTCGTGCTGCCATTCAATTAGTCATTTGCAGACGAACGAAAAACTGGCTGAAGGAAATGCACTTATAATTTTGGTTTAAAGCTACAAAAAAAGTTTCAGTAATGTTTTAAAAAGTGGATGTTTAAAATAAACATAGGCAAACACAGATTATTTGGTATTAAGGGTGACGTTGTACCATATTATTTATAATCGTATTGACTAGAGAAGTGGCTTGGGTAATGCATCGAGGTAAGCATATTTTTCAGATCAATAAGAAAGAAAAAGCGATAATCTTACATAGATGATTAATCATTATCATGAAAGACCTCAACATTGTGTTTTGCAGAAAAATAAGAAATGTCTATTGTGAAAATATATACACTCAGATATATACAAAAGTTGGACACTTCATAGCATCTGGATCTGTAAGACGAGCAAAATACATCTTCCTTAATCAATTCAGTCACAAATTAACTAGCTAGCGATTGATTTTCATATTTGTGTTGTTCTTAAAGAAATCTCACTAGTATTTAAAAATCCCATTACAATTTTCCAAATGGGCAAAAAATCTCAATCATATTCTAGTCCAAAATGATTCCTGAACTTAGAACTTTAACCGTATCAAATACTTTTTGAACAGGTTAGCTTTCACGTGTGTGTGTATGTGTGTGTGTGTGTGTTGATGTTGTTGATTGAATCAAATTGATTTCCTTTTTTTTTCCAACTGCATTTTTTTTTATTTTATACAAGCGAGAGTATTTGCAAAAGAGCAAATGCACCCCTCTTAGCATGATCATTGATGATAAATACCTTTATGTTGGTCATTTTGCTACCCATTAACTTTATATTATTCTTTGTATTAATATATAGATCTAGATGAATAGATCTATAATATAAAAAAAAAGGAATGAGCAAATTTATTAATAAGGTATGTTTCAAGAAGCGTTTTAATCCATATATTGTGTATAATACGCCTCCGACAATGTACACAAATTCTTTTATCCATTTATTATTCTTTATGCTATCTCATATTTATAAAATATATCATCAGCTTTTTTATGGTTTTATGCCTCATCAAAATTCCCTTTCTCCAAAATATGGCAGGGTCATTCGGATTATCGTGTGAGGAAGCCTTCCAGCTAGCTTGCGGTAGGTCGGTGATTCTACCCGGATGCCTCCGTGCATTCGGGGTCTTCCTCCACCTGTAATTAGCTGGACATCGCAATATAACTGAAATAATGTCGAAGCGACGGTAAACTCAAATAGTCAAGTCAAATCTTTCTCCAAAATAAATAAATGAAAATATAAATAAAATCAATATAATAAAATAATATTTTAAAAAAAAACTGAATCCAGGTCTGCATAATAATCTAAATTATCACTTTTACAAAAGAAAGAATCTTCAATGGATTGGTATTGCGTGTATGTAGCATAAATAAATAGACAGTTTTGACTTATGAATTTTTATAAACTGGCAATAAACCAAAATTTATTACAAGCAGGCCTACACGGTAACTTCAACATGGCCGATTGTAAAAAGCTGAGACAAATATTCATGACATTTACTCCCGGGAAGAATAAATAAGTCATATCCGTGAAAAAAAGGTACTGTCGGACAAAGTTTTCATTTTGATACATGCACTTGCTGTGATAAACCTCGCCCTTTTCTCAGTCCCCAAATCTTTGGGTTTTGCTTTGATCATCTCACATATATGTATATATATATATATATATATATATATATATATATATATGGCATAACACCACACTCAGTCACATTATTCCGACACCGAGTCAACCAGTCCTGCATTATGCTGAATACCAAGCAAGACAGCTATAACAGTATAATTTATTACGACAATGGTATGTCGCGGCTGGGGATCGAACCCATGACCTCCCGCACTTGAGACAGACGCTCTAACCCACCGGGGACACAGGGCCGGATCTAGGAGTTCAGGTTAGTGGTGTGCAATACTAAAAGAATGTAGGCAGTTACAATGTCGGTAGCTTGCCGCTTTGCCGGACGTGTGAGAAGAATGTAGTTACGGTTGGATTTAGGTCCAGGAGATATTTCCTGCAAATCTTTTATTTTCAACTGTTAATTAGTGCATTCTTGTTGTTTTTTTTTAGGGGGGGGGGGGTATGTGTCTACATTTATGTATGGTCTAGGAATTTTAAAGGGGGCGCACGTCGAGTGCATCCCCCCCCCACACACACACCTTTGAAAATCTCCAGTGGGACGGTTAACATTTCAATATAAATTTAGTTCTATAATGTGACAAATAAAAAAAACAATATTTTATTATAATTATAGGACGTTTCCTACCAGTTTGTTTATTTGATCCAATCTGGAAGTTGTTTTCTTTCACCATCTCAAATCACCCCTTAGTAATCACGACAGGAAATTTCAATCATATGACTTTAGTGGTAACGCGACAATATGGTAGACTAAAACTTTTGATTCAGATCCATTTTTCAAGTGATTTTACTTACATACAAGACCTGTCACTGTCTATGTGGAATGGAACAATGTTTATTGCTTTCGGCTATACCGTATTTTTATCTTTATAAATAGTTCTCATACAAATACTGTATCTGTTGTCCGTCATGAGTTGTCAGTTGTCTGTCGTCAACAATTTGCTTTAAATGACATCTCCTCTGAAACCACGTATATGGAATGATATTTAAGCAAAAACACAACATGCTTGGTGACTATGTCATTATGTTTGATGACAATGACTGTCACTTTGCTTGGTGCTATTCTTGTGTGCTTGTTGATACCGTTGAATGCGTTTTGACAAACGCATTATGTGTAGAAACATTCACATACTGCTTGATGGCAAAGTGCTTCGTTGCCTTCCATTGTCCTTGGTTACAATCATGTTTTATGAAATTCAAGCAACACCATGCTTGCTGATGTCGCTCACTGCTTCTTGACAATTGCATTGTGCTTGGTGATAATGACATTCGTTTCAAACCATCTTATGGCAAGCAGTTTCACTGACAGGTTTGATAGCTGAGTTTGTAGAGTAACCCGTTAATATTGAAAAAGTATGAGATTGAAATACCGGTGGAAGCTATTTTTTCTGATTCTGTTATACATGTATAATGATGAAAATCCCCCTGTAGTTAAAATTATTTACATGTAATTTGATATTACCGGTCCAGGACGGCGTGTGATTAGAGCTTCCGTCACGAAATCGGATAGGGTGGGGTCACTGGTTCGATCCCCGGCCGCGATATACCAAAGTCATAAAAATGTATTCGGTATAGGTCCCTTTCTTGGTGCTCAGCATATAAGTGTAGTTCCAGGAGTGGTTGGTAATGTAACTGAATACTGCAGTACGGCAGCGCTTTTAGACTCAGGGCTACTTTTAGACTCTTAAATTCCCTTCCTTTTGAGATATAGATCCAAATTAATTTTCTGTCTTATCATTAAAATGCTGTTGATTTTTAGCTTACCTGAGCACAATGTGCAGAATTTGATTAAACTTGGCAGGGATGATCCTTGGGTGAACCTCCAGAAAAGTTGCTAAAGTGAGCTTGATCCATATAAAACCCTGGTTGCCATGGCAATGGAAAGAAAAAAAAAAATGGAAACTCTTCAAAACTTCTGACAAAATTTTAATATGATTTAGTACAGATATTTCTTATATTAGATATTAATTTCAATTAATCTGTATTTATGAAACAGAGTTAGGGCAAAAATGCATCTTGCCGTCTTACAAGTGTATGTTTAAAAGTGACATTCTGCCTTTGCCATACTGACAAGTGGTATGCTGTATTATGTTAAGTGCGTTTATCAATGCTGTCTACTGACTAATGCTCTTGTGTAGTGTATTTTACATCAGTTAATGATTTGGCTTCCATGTGTCATAATTTGATGTTGTTATATTTTAAAGTTTTGTTGAGCAACCATCAATGTGACATTTGTTTTACATTAAACTCTCTTTCATACTGCCCAATTTGGGGCAGAATAATCAAAGAAAAGTTAATTCAAAGAATCAAAATTCTGCTTTTCTTGTTTACTCAGGGGAGGAAACTGAATACTCGAAACTCCGGGAAAGTATAGGATGATCGTATATCTCCGTAATATGATCATAACAGGAGCTGAAGTATAATAAATGTATAACATTACAGTTTGACTTTAAGAAAAAAGAAAAAGATACTAACTCTTTTCAAGCAAATATATTTTGTGATACTCTGGCTCGTATTCAGAATTTTGCAACACAAATGTTTGATGTCAGTGCTGGGAGAGGGGGTGCTTGCTACCCCGGATAAAAAAGATGGAGAATGACAGAGATGCAATCTGAGTGGTATCTGAGGGAAATATGGTAGCTTTTTTAAGTTAAATATATGTTTTATATATTAAAATCTAAGCTTTGGGTTAAATAGTTTTATTCTCATTTAGGGTGTGTGTGGGTGTGTGTGTGTGGGGGGGGGGGGGGGGCATGGCCCCTTGGAAAATATTTTCTAGGAGGACGGATATGCATTCTGAGGGGCATCTGAGGGAAATGTGGTAGATTTTTTTACAGTTTTGACAAGATTCCTGACCCACAACCCTCTTGTCTTTGTAATGGCATGGGAATGACAGTGCTTGGAGGTTGTTGCATTAGGTGGGCAGTTAACCTTTTATCGCTCTTAGGAAGGACCAGTACTAGACTCATATCCTCAGTAAAAAATCTCCCATACAAAACCATGGTAGGTAGCCGCCGGGGCTTGAACTCACAGCCCGCTAATTCATTATATAGATCGTGAAAATATTTTCTACATGATTTTAGTGATATTAATACGAATTTTATGGCACCGGCTGCAATGCATGGTTGCGAGTTCTGATCCAGCTTGGCGACGTTTTTGTGTCGCCTGACTAGAGTCAATCGACATATAGGGGTTACTTTTGTCGGCGGCAGCGGTGGTGGCATCGGTGGCGGTGGCGACCCCATCTCCTTGTGCGAAATTTGAGTTATTTCCCTTTGATAGATTTTCTTTGAGCATTTCTTGTCTGAAGCATAACTTTTTCACCATAAGTTTGAATGACTTGAGACTTGATATGTATGTTTCTTGCAATGGCATTTGATTTTATGCTGTTTGCATAGTCATTTTTATTGGTGTTCCTATCAAAAAAAGGGTAAACAATAAAAAAGTAATCATATTTCATTATACTTGTTAATATGTTTAAGTTATAACAGTGCTTACATTTTTTTTTATTTGATCTGTATAAGCCTTTCTCTCTTTGATGGCAACATCATTGCGCATTAATACCCCATCCTTAAAAGAAAGCGACAAAGTCATCATCAGGCGACACACCCGACTCGCGAAGTTCTAGTTGTTATATGTATAAAAACTCTTTAATAATTAAAAAAAAATGAAAATAAAATGTATGTTCAGCAATACTAAAAACATTTGCCTGATTCAGATAAAAGCAGACACATTTCCGTTGCCATAATGACGAGGCTCTGCCGAGTCCCTGCCTGAAATTTCTGATCCCGAGGGTGAGATTTCCCAATCCTTCATGAATTTACGAATGAGAGATTTTTTTTCTCCCATTATTTTTTTCTCCGATTATTACTTGCCACAGACCGTCAGCCTCGATTTAATAATTAAAACATATCGCGCTTTCATTTTTTTTTTCTTTTTTGCATTTTTTTGTCTTGCCGCTTAACAAATTAACACAATAACAACATGAAAGAATTTGGCATTTTAAAGTTCACACGCAAGTTTGTACCTAAATTCTTGTGTTCGTTCATATGGGAATTACCATTTGCTTATAATAACTTAGTTAAAAATACCAGTCCTTGACGGTACGTAATATTCCCCTCAAATATTAAGCCTTATTTCACATTCGTAGTAGTAAATGATAATAAAGGGATAACTAATTAGATTTATATAATATTTTCAAACATATATCTATTCACATGAATTACAACAAGTTAGTTTTGTATCTTGATAAAATGTATAACTTACAGCATCATTGTTTATTTACGTGACATGGAAGAAAGCTGATCACGTGACATGGGAGATAGAGTTATCTTCAATGAGGGAAATCCCTATCTTCGTATGCTGAACATGGGAGAAAGTGACAGCAGATGCTCTCTCAGCAAGGGTGACTGGTCATTAATTAATGGCTAACTTTATTTCAGTAAGGGGCTCACGATGGGGATTTCAATTTATCCAATCGAGGCAATTTCAGTCAACATGAAAATCGTATTATCAAGCCAGTTGGGGGGAGGTGGGGGTGCTTGAGCCCCGCAAGCCGCCTGGTGAATCTGGGACTGACTTACGAAACTACAAAAAGGTACTTATATCGAAGAGATGTGCTGGTATATAAATTTTTGCGTGACGTACATTATTTAAATATTCATCTTTGTAGGCCTGAGGTCATATTATATCCGAAATGTTTAGCCTGCACTTAGAAAAGCATTGGAAAGTATTATTTACAATGCAATTATGTCTTTAAGCAGTGGATCTACTTTCAATTTCAAACAATTTGTTTAAAAGAAATAACTTTTTCAATACCAGGGTTAGAATTTAAGCATTCTCGTTAAAAGCAAGTGAAAACCTAGAAAATGCGAGTTACAATTTCATATACATGTACATCCATAATGACTGCCAAAGTATGTCAATGTACAATGAAGAAAGTCTAAACTCATTTTTAAATGTAAATAAAGTCTACCTTTTACCTATAATGTATAATAAAAGATAAATGTATGTCTGCCTAAGGTTGATTTTGTATATTGAGTATATCAAGTAGAGCCATGTCTTGTACAATAAAGAAAGTCCTAGATTCAGGTTTAAATACAAATTAAGTCAGCCTTTTTCCTATAATGCATATCATAAAACATGTATGTATGTCTGCCTAAGGTTGATTTTGTATATTGAGTATATCAAGTAGATCCAGAATGTCTCGTACAATAAAGAAAGTCCTAGATTCATATTTAAATACAAATAAAGTCTGCCTTTTTCCTATAATGCATATCATAGAACATGTATGTATGTCTGCCTAAGGTTGATTTTGTATATTGAGTATATCAAGTAGATCCATGTCTAGTACAATGAAGAAAAGCCTAGATTCATGTTTAAATACAAATTAAATCAGCCTTTTTCGTATAATGCATATCATAGAACATGTATGTATGTCTGCCTAAGGTTGATTTTGTATATTGGGTATATCAAGTAGATCCATAATGTCTTGTACAATGAAAAAAGTCCTAGATTCATTTTTAAATACAAATTAAGTCTGCCTTTTTCCTGTAATGCATATATGATAAACATGACCTGATGGTATTATGGACAGGTTTTTCGTCATCATAAGACATGTCCAGATGCCGCTCTTATACCAAAGGAAATTTGGGAGCGGGGGAATGGAATATATGAGTCACCTTGTGGTCGGTAGGTCGGTTGGTCAGTCGGTTGGGCGGTTGGTTTAGCAGTCAGTCGGTCCGTTGGAATTGTCTTGTCTGTAGCATAACTTGAAAACTATTCAAAATATTGACTTGAAACTTTGTTTAATTATTTTTTTTTTGTCAGGAACAGATTTGAAAATTATACAAAGTATTGTCTTGAAACTTAAAATATAAACAGATGGCAACCAGGGGAAATGCAGAGTCTAAGAACTTTAACTCTGTCTGGTCCCATTTTTTTTTAATTACTTCCCTTTGTGTATTTTTTTTCTTTGTCCTTAACATAACATGAAAACTATATATGATATTGTCTTTAAACTTCAAACGTAGACAGATAGTGACTAGCAGAAATGCAGTGCCCAAGAACTGTAACTCTTCTTGGTCCTATTTTCGAATTACCTCCCTTTGTTTATTTTTTTGTTGTTTTTTTTATCTTGTCCAGAACATAACTAAAAAATTATACAGGTACTGACTTTACATGTTCCTGTTCTTGAAGTATCTCCTTTTGTTTAATACTTTTTATTGTCAGGAACATTGATCGAAAAATATGCAAGGTATTGACTTCAAACTTTAAATGCAAACAAATTATGGGTAGGAATAGTGCAGTGTCCAAGAACTGTAACTGCCAAACAATCATAACTCTCTCTGTCCACTTTAAATAAAGACTTTACTTACTTATTTACTTACCTACTATTACAACCATTATACTATGTATATACAGGTTATGATCTTTTCATTTAAAGTAGGTCAAAATACAAGATCAAAATTGCATAATGTAAAGGTTCATCCACTAAAGCAGCTGTCAGATTATTGAAGCAATCCAATGAAAGACATAGAATTTTAGCATAATAGGACAGCAAGCTCGACTATTCAAAATGTGTGTTGGCAAATCAAATCAAAGGTACCCGGTTCGTTGCTGCCCATTAAACAAAGAAACAAAACAAAAAAATCACTGACCTTATATAATAAGAAGGTAGGTAACTTCTTCCACTGAAAACGTACATCATGTTGTTTCAATTGCCGTAACTCCTTTGACATTTGACATTTAAAGGGTTTTCATAAAGTTGGTCTTATTTTGAGTGGAAGGGATGAATAAAGTCACTCAGGTAAAAAAAAAAAACCCTTGCCAAAGGAATCGCGCTACAACAGTTCGCGAAGTCGAAAACGCGTTTGGTCGGAAGAGATCTGACCGACGGAATCTCGCCAATCTCTCTCGTGTAAAACTAAAGAAACACTAAAGCTTCACTATCAGCACTGAATTGTATGGACATATACTAATAAAAGAAACAAATGAACCAGTATGAATACTTGCTATTTCATATTTCATCTTATGCAGCCTTTTTTCTGCCTTTTTAAAAATTCATCCGACTCGACCTTGACCGATGATCAGCTACGTTTAAACTGTGGATTCTCTACAGTTTCTATGGAGCGTCTCAGTGGCATTACTGATGTAGTTTTGTTTTCGATTTAGTCACAAAATCTTCTCAAAACAATGAATTTCAAGTCAGGACAAGTGTTCATTTCAGGTATATTTGTAGAATACCAGTATTTGTCCATACAATTCAACATTGATAGTGTGGCTTTAGTTTTTCTATAGTTTTACATGGGAGAAATTAGCGAGATTATGTTAGTCAGATCTCTTCCGACCAAACGTGTTCTTGAATTCGCGAACATTTTTAGGGCAATTCCTCAGGCAAGGGGGTGTTTTATGTCCCAGTGTATGTCTTTATTCATCTCTTCCACACAAAATAAGACCGATTTTATGAAAATCTATCAATACTCAAAGGAGTTACGGCTATTGAAACGACATACTGTACGATTTCAATGGAAACAGTTACCTACCTTCTTATTATATTTAAAGTGGTTATTTTTTTAATGCGGCAGCTTTTCGGTAAAATCAACGTACCGGATACCTTTGAATCAAATTACATCTGTTTCATTTCTTGCCCTTCACATACCCTGTAAGTCAAACATGATATAGATAGTCTGGTACCCCTAAGTATGTTTATGAAGTCTAAAACTTATCCCATGCCTAGTGACAGAGAAAAAAACATCAATTAGAAAAGAGCCATAATTTGTAATGTATTCCATTTATTTATCTAAATAGTATGATATCACTAAACATATTTAAGATGTTTCAAGTCACTCCCATACCTGGATACTGAGAATTATAAGCATGGAAGTACGCACGCAAAAAATTAACTAAAATTCTAAGTTAAAAAGGGGCAATTATTTGTCGCATATTCAATCAAGAGTTACTATCTGAATTGTATGATAGTCTTAAACATATTTAAGATGTTTCAAATCAGTCTCGTACCAAGATACTGAGATAAAACCATGAAAGTACTTTGCATGCAAAATTTTAACTAAAATATGTAAGTTAGAAAAGGGGCCATAATTTGTAATATTCACTCAAGAGTTATCTACCTTAATAAGTATGATACCCCCAAAACATATTAAAGGTGTTTCAAATCAATCCCATGCCTGGCTACTGCCATTAAAGCTTGAACGTACTTTGCATGCAAAACGTAAACCAAAATTTCTAAGTTGAAAAGGCGTCAAAATTTGTATTAAATTCAGTCAAGAGTTATCTACCTTGGTTGTTTGATGCCCCTAAATATATTCATAAACTTTCATGTAAATACCATGAATGGTTCCTTAGATATAAGCCGGATAGTAGCTTGCATGCAAAACTTTAACCAACATTTCTTAGTTAAAAAGGGGTCATAAGGGGTCAAGAGTTATCAACCTTGGTTGTTTGATGCCCCTCAATATATTCATACATTTCCAAGTCAGGACTATGAATGGTTATTGGGATATAAGCTGGATAGTGGTTTACATGCAAAACTTTAACTAAATTAAAAAAGGTCAACCTGAGTGGCCGCCCGACTCCGCCTGCCGGGACACCACCATTTTAACCTCGTCCAAAAATGTATGTCTGCCTAAGGTTGATTTGTATAAAGAGTATACCCAGTAGATCCATAATGACTGCCCAAGTATGTCTTGTACAATGAAGAAAGTCCTAGATTCATTTTTGTCGAGCCCGCATGCGGTGAGCTCGACTTAGTTGTCACAATGGCGGTTCGGTGTATGTATGTGCGTGCGTTGGTGCTTGCGTCCGTCCGTCAGGATTTGGTCTCGTCCGGGCTATAACTTCATCATGGATGGAAAAATTCTCAAATAATTTGGCACGATTGTCAAGCTCAGTGAGACGGAGTGTCATGCACAAGAATCAGATTCGTAGCTCAAAGGTCAATGTCACAGATGGAGGTCAAATGTCAAAAACGTACTTTTTTTGCTTGTCCGGGTTGTGACTTCATCATGGATTGAATGATTAATTTGGCACAAAATATTAAGCTCAGTGAGACGGAATGTCATGCACAAGAACCAGATTCGTAGCTCAAAGGTCAAGGTCACAGATGGAGGTCAAAGTTTTAAAACATGTACTTTTTTGCTTGTGCGGGTTGTAACTTCATCATGGATTGAATGATTTTCAAATAAATTTGGCACGAATGTCAAGCTCAGTGAGACGGAGTGCCATGCACAAGAAACAGATTCGTAGCTCAAAGGTCAAGGTCACAGCTGGAGGTCAAATCTCAAAAACATGTACTTTTTTGCTTGTCCGTGTTGTAACTTCATCATGGATTGCAGGATTCTTAAATAATTTGGCACAAATGTCAAGCTCAGTGAGACGGAGTGTCATGCACAAGAACCAGATTCATAGCTCAAAGGTCAAGGACACAGATGGAGGTCAAAGTTTTAAAACATGTACTATTTTGCTTGTCCGGGTTGTAACTTCATCATGGATTGAAGGATTTTCAAATAATTTGGCACAAATGTCAAGCTTAGTGAGACGGAGTGTCATGCACAAGAACCAAATTCGTAGCTTAACGGTCATGGTCACAGTTGGAGGTAAAAGTTCTATAATATAACCGATCCTGTTGCCTAGTGGTTAAGGCATCAGCTTCGGGAGTGGGACGTCGAAGGTTCGATCTCCGGCAGAGGATCGTCCTGATAAGGCCGGTTGGTGAGTCGCCAGCTAGTTAAATAATGGTACTGGTTGCCTTTCTGCCTGATACCTGGCATATAAGAGGGAACTGGGAAGGTATATGTTGAATAAAAGAGGTGTCTCATAAGTCAGAATTGACTGGCCCTTTCAATAGCGTGACACTATAATAAAACAAACACTTTGCACTTTTAGTACTTTTTTCTTTGTTCTGGTTCTTTCTTTGGAAGGAATGAATATGATTTGAAATGATTTGGTAGAAATGTTTTACTTGTGAGTACGGTCTGTCGCGTGGGTCTGTTGCGTGTAAGAACCATGTCCATATCTTAAATTCAAGTTCATACGTGGAGGTCAAAGGTCAAAAACGTATACATTTTTGCATGTCCGGGTTCTTTATCCAAATGAATGGATAGATTTTGAAATCATTGAAAGGTTCTACATATGAGTACGGTCTGTTGCACGTAAGAACCATGTCTGTATCTTAAAGGTCAAGGTCACACTATGAGGTCAAAGGTCAAAAACGTGTACTTTTATATACATAATGCTGTAGATCCATAATGTCATGTACAATGAAGAAAGTCCTCGATTCATTTTCAAATATAAATTCAGTCTGCCTTTTTCCTATAATGCATATCCATAATAAGAAATGTAGGTGTAATATTTTTTCTTAAAATGCTTATCGTAGGAAATGTATATGTCTGCCCAAGTATTTCTTGACTTGAATAATAAAGGAAATATTCAGCTCTACTTCATTTACTTTTAACTTGATTACTCATAAATTACACTGAGTGCTATTGCAGTCCCCAATATGCAGGCACTGGTGTTGCAGCTTGGTGTAAGTTCCACAATATTCCAGGGTTTTTCTAGCCATTTTGGGAAAACGACTCTAGTTAAAATTGGGAATTTTTTTAATGCCGAAAAGCCCATTTTGGGAATATTGTTCTGAGCATGGTTTAATTCAACACTTTTGCAATGTTTCAATCACATCTTGGAATATGGATGCCAAAAGAGGTTTAGAAGTTGCCCTACATATGTGGCCAATCAGAAGCTCTGAAATTTGAATTTATCTACAATTTATTTCAATAGGACACCTTTCTATTTTCTATCTTAAATTTACAAAATAGAACAATGTTTCAAGTGCGCATGTGCAACAGTCCCCACTTTCAGGGCATTGCTTTTTGATGACGTATTAACTAACTTGGTTCTGTTCAACTTGATCTGCATTTTTTTTTCACGACTAAAACGACAGTAAAGTCCAGGAGTTCTTTCCTCTTGTCTTTCATACCACTCTCTCTCCTTTCAAGTAACTCTCATATTTATTTTCATGCTTTTGAGCAAATATGCATCCGTTTTTAGACGGCGATAGCCGTCTAATGCTGAAGAACGAAATCAGGCCTTGCTAATTTGCATATTTTCCACAACATTTTTAACTGTACCTCTCCGCGCTTAGTGCGGATCCATGCAATGCGAATCTGCACTAACGAATACGAATGGAATATGTTACATAGACGTTTAAATCATTACCGTAACCGCTTTTAGTGTGTTATTGTTTGTTAACATGTTTTCTTTTGCCATTATTTTGCACTGGAAGCATCAATTTTAAGCGTGAAAAAAATATCCGTGACATTTCTTAACCAGAACAGCAACCCATCTTACGAACATGAAGATCTACTCCTGTAAAAAGAAAAAGTAGTGCTCCGTATGTATGTAATTGACCTAAAGTAGTCCACACAATATTTTGCATGATCCTCCCAGGGCATTTCTTAACTTTGAAATAGATAGGCAAACATTCTAGTATCTTAAATAATCAAATACCTGGTCAATTTCTACACATTCAAAACAACAGATAGAATTCGCTAGCACTAGAGAAAGAGAATGACCTACTTAGGTATGCAGCTCTTTATGAATGAAAGGTTCATGATCTTTACTCCGGATTATTATGTTACAAACAGAACTTTTGTAGCAACAGCGGATGGAGTTTTTGTCGTCATGTGACTGCTTCAATAACTTCAGAAACACTTGGTTTAGAGTGTTAATCCCGTCGCCGTCTCTCAGCGCATTGTGCGCTTTGATTTTATTTCGTTTCTTGCTCACATTATAATTTTAGCTGTCAGACGCTGTGAAAGATGAGTAAATTAAAAACTTAGGTACACGCCATTTTTTTCATAAGGTCAAGTGATAATATCAATTTTAAATGTGCGTTAATAAACATCATACACATACCTATTAATCCATATATGTATACGATTTTTTTATACTAAAAAAATTATTTGTGATTTAAAAGTTTACATTTTATTTATCTCACATTGATTACAATGTGTGGCATAGAAAGTTTCATATTATCGCTTTCTTCCGGTCAGTTGGAAAAGTGCAACAAGAATTGCTGTTCTAACGTCATTATTATTGAGACTTGTCAAGAACAAACACATATGCAGTCTCAGAACCCTTATTTATCTGCTGTTAATTGGACCACTGTGTCATTTCATATCGTCTACATGTTGTCTTTGATTGCCAATTAATGACACATGTACGGAAATATATAGAACACACCAGTCCCATCCGACACCATTCTGTTCCCCGAGGCGCGATGTTGTTTTATTATGCGACAGATAATGTGCCACGAGTGGGGGAAGAGCACAGAGGGGTGGTAATTGAAGATAAACAAATGGGATATCTGGTTTATTAATTGGATAAACGAATAATACTTCACCTGCTTTAAGTAAATATCACAACAATGTAAATTTCACGTACCAGCTTCTAAAAAGCCATACGAAATTTGCGTCATGGTATAGAGGAAAAAGCATTGGATAAGCAGTAATTATGGAATAAAATTTTGTCCCAAATCTTAGAGTCAGTAAAAAATTATAAAGTTAAAAGTGTCCCAAAATTTAGAGGCAAAAAAACATCTAAAAAATTAAGGGTGTCCTAAAACTTAGAGTGTCCCAAAACTGAGAGTGTATACGGTATTTCAATTTTGCTGCCATCCTTCGTCACCTTTTGATGTTCAAGCAGTAAATGATAGTTGTAGCATTGTGAAACGTACATTTAATATTGATCCATTATATCGAAAAGGGGAGACGTTCCACACCTATTTATTGAATTTGAACTCAAAGATGCTGATGTAACATGAAACCCCCCCCCCCCACCCCCTTATTTTCTACACAGAATGTAATCATCCATTTCGATGTCTAGCAGGTTATTTTCCGGCCTGCCGTCCGGTCAAGAAACATTTGATTGACAGAGAATAGGGTAATATGAATATTGTGTCCTGGCTTCAGTGCAATGGATTTAAGTTGAGCTTGGAAACTTCTAGGTAGGATAGAATATATGCAATAGTACATATTAAGTGAAATCTTAATGATCAAGAAGGGGCGAAGTAGGTGGAGCAAGCGAGCGCCTTTTTAACCAAAGATATTTCACTTTATGTTCTAACTTAACTTAGGATATACATTTGTAACCTACATTTTGATTTGACGACATGTACGTCGTGTGATATTCCATATGTGTAGTGCATGTATCAGTAATATGAATTTGTGTGTCTATTTCAATATAGTGTTATTGGGCCTTATCAATACTGGAAGCACAATTAGGAGTCGGCGATTTTGATGTAATGATTTTGACCAGGTAAACAGCTCCCGAAGTCAACTTTGAAGCATTTTAAAACAAATTACCTTTGAGTTGAATTTATCTGAAAGTTAAACTTACGTAATACTTGTAAAAGGTGATGAAAAAAGGGATTAAACATGTTTAATATTATACTACTATGAACTGTGACTTTTAAAGTGAGAGAGCAATAGAGAGAATATGTATGTCCAGTTACGCGTTTAAAGATTTTCCTATTCTACAAATATGGGAAAATTTCACTGAGATAGTTCTATTCATGGAAATAGTGCCTTGAAGGTTGTTTAGTAAATTATCTCCCGTGTTTGATGTTTAATTCCCCCTTTTACACACAAGGATCACATTTCCAAATATTGTATTGTGTACTTAAATACCGCCAAAGCTACACGCTCCTATAAAAGTGCGCTATAATGCCATGCTCTTAATGATTAAGTGCAATTCTTAACGGGTCCCATTCAGTGAACTCATTGGCTGAAAATAAGACATTTCTCCAGACAATAGAAGCCTGTAACACTCGCTGCAGTCTTCTATTGTCTGTAGAAATGTCTTAATATACTCTATCCTATACATAGATGGCCAGTGCTGAAGAACTCTAGCTTTCATTTCATTATTGAATCATCAATCTATAGTTGATTTAAAAAAAATCTTAGACAAAGAGACAAATATTGATCTCTAGTCTAATGGGGTGTAGGTGTGCTTTGCACAAGAACCATAATACTGCCTCATCTTATTCTTGAATTAACCGCCTACGTAGACTGTCATTAATGGTCATACGAGGGTTGCTCGATATGTAATGTGTATTGTACGATATCTCAAAAGCATTTAACTCAAATAGTCAAATAAACATTACATGCCTTCAAAATATTCTCCACGTTTTTTTTTATATATACATACTTTCAATCTCTGAATCCATTTCTGAAATGCATCATGGTATGCTGATTTAGGTAGACCTCTTAGATCAGAGGCACTGACTGATGGCTGAGCCAAGGGTCTGTCAGGACTTGTATCGACGACCAGATAAGAACTTTTTTTAAGATTTGGGAAAAGGAAAAAGTTGCAAAGGGCTAGATCTGGAAAGTATGGTGGGTGTGGCAAGACGGTAACCTCTCTCGACTTCAAAAATTGCTTCACAAGCTTAAATGTATGTGATGGAGCATTATCATGACGTAGACGAGCATGCCTAAATCCTGACACAGGGCGTCTTTTTTGATAATATTTCTTGATCTTTTTTAGTCAAACATCTCGGTAATACCGACCTGTAACACTTTCGCCCTTCGGCACCGGTTTGTACAGCTATACCATCACATGAGAAGAATATGCAATAAAGGACCTTCTTTGTGCTCATGGTCCTTTTGGCAACTACAGGCCTTCTACTGTGTTTTGTTAGCCATATTTTGTTTCCAATTTATCTGACTGGTTCGAAATAGTGAACCCATGTTGCGTCACCAGTAACAATGTTTGCAAATTGTCTTTGATTGAAGTTTGGAAACATTTTGAGCAATTGCTTAGCGGTTTGTACTCGTACCCTTTTTTGGTCATCTGTCAATATATGGGGTATCCATCTGGCAGAAATCTTTCGTACTTTCAAAATGCGCTTCACAATGAAAGGCATCCGCAATAGTGATATGCCAATAGCTTTGGCAATATCACGAATCGTGTACTTGCCATCACTTTCAATTATTTCCCTAACTTTTGAAACATTTGTCTTGCCTGTTACAGTCACAGGTCAGCCAGATTTTGCTGCATCTTTGACGGACTCAGTCAGTCAGAAATTTCTTTCCCCACCTACGAACTGTCTCATAAGATACCTTATCAGACCCATAAACTTACCCCAATTCAGTAAAAATCTGCTTTACCGAATGAACGAGTTTTGTGTGAACTTTTATATAAGCTCTAATTTCTTCAATGTTCTTAACCTGTTTCCCAACCATTTTTACAACAGTTGTGCACGACTAGCTTTATTAAAATTACGATTAGTTTAAAACTGTGTTGAGCTGAAGGCTTATGTTTATTTTCTAAGAAAGGTGTTAAATAGCACTATTTAGGCGTATCAACATTCACGAGATCATGCAAAGCGTTATTGCGCTGTCAAACAATACACATTACATATCGAACAATTCCCGTATTGTTTCTTATTATCATTCTTTCTCACGCCGACAACTTTGCACCTTACCATTGTCACACTTAGCGGTCAAATGTAAAAGAAATGGTCAAAACAGCTTCTCTGGACCATAATACTCTGTAATTAATTGGGGGGGGGGGGGGGGGGTGGTGAAATTATTTGACACAAATGTTCAACATGTTGCATGCAAGAGCAATGTGCTTAGCTTAAAGGTCAGGGCCATACGTTGAGTTCAATTTAAAAAAAATGATCTAAAACAGCTTGTCTGGACCATTAATTTTTCATTAGTGGGGGAGATTTAAAAATAACGCAAGATCTGTGTGTTTAGGAGGAATGTCATACTTTGAGGTCAAAAGTCAAAAACTAGAACTTATTTGGACTGTTTCTTTGCAATCGTTACATGGATTCTAAAATAACTTGACATAAGCTAAGTGAGATGATGTGTCAGACACACGAACCGGAATCATAGTTCAAAGGTCAAGGTCATACTTTGAGGTCAAAGTTCAAAAACAGGTTCATTTTTTCTTGTCTGTGCTGTTACTTTGCCATGGATGGGGCTCTCAAATAATTTGACACGAATGTCAAGCTAAGTGAGACGGTGTGTCTCGCATAAGAACCAGACTCGTAACTCAAAGTTTAAGGCCATATATAAAGGTCAAAGGTCATGGAACTGGATTTGCTTTTCTGTGCTTAACTTAGACATGGATCACAGAATTTTTAAATATGTTAAATATGTTAACCTCAATTATACGTAGAGTTAGGCACTAGAGTTTAGTCCTTAGCTCTAAGGTCAAGGTCAGACCTAGAGGTAAAAGGTCATGGAGTTGGATTTGCTTGACTGGGCTGTAACTTAAACATGGATAGCATGGTTTTTAAATAACTTGGCACTTATGTTAACCTTAATGAGACAGAGTACTTGAAAGAGTTAGTCCGCAATTCCAAGGTCACACATAGAGGTCAAAGGTCATTTGTTCGTCTGGGCTGTACTTTAGATATAGATCATAGGATTTCCAAATAAATTTGCAATTATGTTTACCTCAGTTGGACAGAGGGTCATGTCCATTGGAGTTGTGACCCTAACTCAAAGGTCAAGGTCATACTTTGAGGTCAAAGGCCATTTGATTGTCTGGGCTTTAACCTAGACGTGGATAGAAGGATTTTCAAATAAGTTGGCAGTAAAGTTTTCCTAAATGATCCGAAGTGTTAAGCACAAGAGGTGGGTCCCTAGTTTCAAGGTCAAGGTCACACTTAGAATTTAATCACATTTGATTTGCCTTTTTGGGCTGTAAACTTTCTATGGATCAGAATTCTCAAATGAATTGGCAGTAAGTTTTTGCCTAAATGATATGATGTGTCACACTAAAGAGAGACTTTGTCAGTAGCAAGCAATAACGGTCAGGAGTCCCCACCAGTGAACACGCCCCTTACACACACACACACACACACACACACACATATGAAGAATTTGTGCCTGATAGAAAAGAATGGAAATGGGTTATGATTCCCAAACTGCACAGATCTTTCAAGCTTGCAAATAGTTGATGCCTGTAACGCACCTTTATGTTATGACAAATACTTATGTAAAGTTTTATGAAAATCCAAACAAAGTTTTAGAAGTTTTAGAGCAGACATGAAAATGAAGCCTATGATTCTAACAACTTCTGTGATCTAACCTTTCAAGCATGCATATGGTTTTTCAAAAATACTTCATGTATTGACATACATTCCTGTAAAGTTGTATGTATATTCGTCCATAAATATTGAAGTTATACTGAGTGGACATGAAGATGTAGCCTATAAATACCAAAAAGAATTTCTTACAACTCCTGTGAATCAATTAGTCTAACCTTTCAAACATGCATATGGTTGATGTTCGTGACACTTTGCTTTATGACAAGCACTTTTGAAAAGTCGATTATCCATCTATAAATATGGAAGTTATAGAACAGATACACCTATAAACACCAAAAACAATTTTTAACAACTCCTGTGACCTTGAACTATAGTTGATGCTCGCAACACACCCTTTGGATTATGAGGAATACTTCTGTGAAGTTTGATTGAAATCCATCCATAATGGCATAAATGAAGAGTTATGGAGCATACCTGAAAATGGGTTGGACGGATGAAATAACAGACTAGTGGGGATCAATTAAATGAGCTGATATTTTCTAGTTAGGCATTTTATCTCTCCTGAGCAAAGCTCAGGGTGAACTTTTGTGATCCCATGATTGTCCGTTGTTCGTCGTGCGTCATTGTGCGTCAACAATTTCAACAATCTTCTTCTCTGAATCTACCCAATGGATTTTCATCAAATTTTATCAAAATGAAATGATGGCCCAATGCAATCCCCCCCCCCCTTTTTTTACCACACCCAGATTTTTGTATAGAACTATTTAGGTATTTCTTGAAAAATCTTCTCTTCCGAAACGACTCCATGGATTTACACCAAATTTCACTAAAATGGTTCTCATGTTAGCCTTAGGCTAATTCCTAATTTTATTTAATTTCATGAAGGACCCTGGTTGCCATGGCAACCAGAAGGTATAACTTGTGCTTTTGTGCATCAGCAATTTCAACAATCTTCTTCTCTGAAACTACCAGATGGAATTTCATCAAATTTTACCAAAATGATACTTATGATAGCCCAATGAAAATTCCTATTAATTTTTTTTCAATTCCATGAAAAACTCTGGTTGCCATGGCTAATCTTTAAAATGCTTTTTCACAGAAATATATAAACCTGCAAATTTGATATTTGGTACATAGCATTAGCTCATGGTGCCTCAACACTATCAACAAATAAGTACATCAGGGTTTACATGAGGCCACTCCTGGGACCATGCCCAGATTTTGTATGGAACTATTTAAGGAAAACGAAAAGTCTTTACTTCTGACACCATTGGTTGGATCATGAAGAACTTTTGTTGCCATGGCAACCAGAAGGCATAACTTTAAAATGCCTGTTCTTATAAACATGCAGACCTAAAGCTTTCATATTTGGTATATAGTATCTTGTAATGGTTCAAGCCTTTCTGCAACAAACCAAATTCAGGTGAGTGATTTAGGGCCATCATGGCCCTCTTGTTGTACTTTTGCGAGCATTCTATAAACACCATGGCTTTCTTGTTTAAACTGAAGGTTTTTTTCCAAGTAAAATCTCAAAAGAAAGCAATTGTGTCAGAGGACTACATCCATCTTTTTGATGCTGCTTGGAACCAATCTTTCCTGATTAGTGATAATGTCCATGGGTGTTGACACTTGATACATGTAATTCCTGTTCATTTTGGTGTGTAGAAAAAAGCATTATTCTGAATGCAGGATAAATACTGTAGGACCAAATGTATACTATTTTTATTTTAGAAAATCCTATTTTTCCTACCTTTTTTCTACATTTCTTTCTAAAAAGCCATCTAGTCTTTAAAAGTGATTCTCACGGGAGTTGTGCTCATACCATACGTCTCTAAATACTGAAACACTCATGGTTTTTAAAAGTATCAAGTTTGTTTGCTTTTTATAATCATTTTGTAATCTTTAAACTGAAATATATTGATGCATATGTTTTCATGCCTTAACCTAAATAAAAGGGATGGGGTAAATAGATTTGCTCCTGTTCATCAATTCTGATTGTGCATCCACGTGTTTGAATTTTTGTCGCGGGATTTTTAAAAAAGTTTTTGCCATAGGGCTTTACAACTTCCATAATTGTTTATCAGCATTAAAAGTTAAGCACTTTGGTTTTGTGTTTCTCTTTGAACTGTGCGTTCCTTGTTTTTTCATGAGAATAGTGGATATTCTTTGACACATTAATAGTTTTTCTAGAAAAGTACACTGTTAGGTGAGGTGCAATAAAGTGACCAACTATCACCCCTTTCGCAGTTTTAATGCCCAATGGTGAATACCCATTGGTGGAATTTTTATTTCTGTTAAATAAATTTTGTAAGTCTCAATGTCTCAATTCGTTTTTGGTTTATATAAGTATATGATATCAAAATACAGATCATGTTTGGTCACTATATTTACTCAATATAGTACCAGTTGTTATCTTTATTTGACATATTTTAGCTTTTTAGCATTATTTTAGTTATAGTTCACCTGTCCTAGAGACAAAGTGGTTAGAGCATCTCCACAGGATCTTAAGGTTGTGGGTCCAATCCAAGCAGTAACAAACGAAAGTTGTAAAACATGATACTGGTATAGCTCCCTTGCTTGGAGCTCAGCATATGTGGCATGATACGACAGTGTTGCAGCACTTTACATAGCTCAAGTAGACATGCTTAAAATGAATGAAGTAATGTCAGTTGGACATTAAACCCAATAAACAAACATCAGATAAATAGCTTTTGAATGACTTAAGCCATCACTAAATTTTGTCACTATCCAGTAAATGTTGAGAGTGTTATGGCCCTTTTCTAAGATAAACTAGAACTATCTATGAATGTGATGAATACTCATCATTCTTTCTTTAGAAGATACACATAAAAATCATGTCACAAACATTTATTTGTCATGATAAGTGCAAATGCAATTACAGGCTGAATTAGTGAATTAATGTAGAAGTAGTTCACATCACAAGATTTTTTAGATAATTCAGGGGCAATAACTTATGTCACATACATCAAAGCATATACAAAATCTCTATTGGTGAACTTATGTAGAAGTTGATTTTTGCCACAGAAAGACATATTTTTTAAGTCCAACAAGGAGGCATAATTCTGTAACCTTTTGCTTTGAAATAATGTCACGTGCACATTTTTACACATCATCCTAAATCCATAAGAAAAAAATAAGCTAAATCATTAAGCATAAGTAATGTAGAAGTGGTTGCACTTGTGGTGCACCACAAGATCTGATTTTGTGATTTTGTGACGGAAGGACATTCCAACAAACAAACCTGTCTCTCAACTTACTTTGTTTGGATATAAAGGTCAAATTTCAGTTCCTGCTGCATATTGTTTGCTTTTAATATTTACATGTATTCAAAGGGTTGTGAACTTATATTGTACTATGGCTATTGGTATTTGTTAAATCAACTTACTGATACAAAGTAAAAAAAATGTCATTTACTTGGTGTGCGTTTTAACCTTGTCTGTTATTCAAAGAAAAAAAATTGAGCTATTGTCGTAATACCAGCGTTCCCACATGTCATTGTCCTGAATCCTAACAAGAGG
>CM037785.1:3161779-3188245 GCA_021229015.1 Solen grandis
AGCGTTAAAAAAATTTTACATTTAAAAATTTATTTATTTTATTTTTAATGACGTAAAAATGACTCAGATTTGACGTCAGCTTTAAAAGTTTGTTCGCGCTCTAAAGGCTTAAATTTCTGGTCCGATTTTATGATTTTTTTCACAGATGATGTATTTTAGGATGTAGATTTGCACCGTGGCATTCAAATTTCCAAATTCGAAAATATAAGATACCATGGCAAAACCAAGATTCGAACTTAGGTCCTAAAATTATATTTTAATGTTACAAAGCCCCCTGATGCGTTAGAAGCATGAAAATTGGACAGCATATCAGCCTAGAGGTCTTCTTTCTATTTCTTAAAGGATTTTTTCTTAAGTCACGTGATTATGACGTCTATAAAAACGACAAAAGCAACTTTTAAAAAAATTTATTTCCCTCTGGTATCAAGACTTTTGACTCAATCTTTTTGAAAATTGTATTGCAGCGATTAAATCTTTAAATTTATAAATTCATTTATTTTTAATTTTTAATGACGTCAAATGACGTCAGATTTGACGTCACCTTCAAAATTTTGTTCGCGCTCTAGAGCCTTCAATTTCAGTCCGATTATATTGATATTTTCACAGAAGATTTTATTTTAGGATGTAGATTTGCACCGTGGCATTCAAATTTCCAAATTCGAAAATATAAAAGATTTCATGGCACAACTGAGATTCGAACTTTGGTCCTTAAATTACATTTTAATGTTACAAAGCCCCTGATGCGTTAGAAGCATGAAACTTGGATAACATATCGGCATAGAGGTTTACATTCTTTTTCTTGAATGATTTTCTTTTACGTCACGTGGTTATGACGTCATTAAAAAGACAAAAAGGCATTTTTTAAACTTTCTCTTGCTATGGTATCATGAATTTTGAATCAGTCTTAACTGAAATCTTGAGAATTGATAGAGTTAAAATTGAAGTGATGCATACTGCAGAAATGTTTGATTTGTCACGTAGTTATGACGTCATGAATACTAAAGCAAGAATTATTTTAAAAATTCATATAAATCGCCAATTAGATCAATGAACTTAAACTTGTCAAAAAAATGTCGAAAATTAGTACGTTCATAAGGGTTTGAAAATTTAAAGTTATTACGTCATCAAAAATGGCAGAGATATTCATGTTTGATGGAACGCTTACTTGAAAATGTGAAAACAAACATGTTCACATTCTCGAATATATTTTTATCTGGATTAATAGAATGTTAGCTAATCAGTCCTTCCAAAACAGATACTTTTCTTTAGTCACTTGATTTTGCCGTGGTTGAAATATTAAAATCATCATTTAAATACGTATTCGCGCTTCAGCGTCATGAGTATTGTGGCAATCTAAAGCATACCTTAAGGAATTTATGTTGTGTCACTTGTTTATGAAAACATTGATTTGTAAGCGAAATACATTTAAAAGAAACCATAAGATTTGGACATATTAACTTTAAATAAGTAATATTGCCGTGCCTTGACATGCGCAGAAAATTTCAAGTGAGTACGTTATCAAACATGACCTATTCATGTTTTTCTTTATAGGGCTAATTCATGAAAATATATTAATTTGAAGAAAGAAATGAAAGCGGTCATTGGGTTGGTTGAGCAAGATCCGATTGTTCTTTTGCAGGAAAGAGTGCCTGCGTTGAATAGTAAAATTGTGGTACATTTTTTTCTAAAAGGTCGCATTTACGATGAATTAGTAAAATTATACTAGAGCCAGAAAACCTATATGGATAAACTTATTGCATTTGCTTTGACGGCTTTCTGCAAACCTTAAGAAAATGACAAATACATGTAGATCTTCCTATTGATTTTTTATGTTTTCTAAATGTTTAACGGTTTCTTTTTCTAAATCTGTAAAAATAAGCAAATATATAAAGCAATGATGGTTGAAAGTTTCAAGACGTTTATAACGTTAATTACATAGAAATAAGAAAGTATTTCATAACACCTCTGCCTTTGTTTCTATCTAATTTTGCAAATGTAAAACTCAATCAATTTAAAGGTTGAAAGTCATGGATTTCAAAGTATTTTTTTTTCTTTTTTAAAATTTCAATTGTGGGTCAAATTGCAATGAATATTTGTTAAGTATTATGCTAACGAAGAAAAAGATATTAAATTAAAGAATAAAAAAAACTTTTAAAATTGATTGACTAACGTAAGAAAAAAAACTTGAGGATTGTATTAGTATTTTTTTCTGCATGATAGTAACTGTTGCGTAATCAATAACGTCCATATATATGCTTTCTCAATATCTTCCTAAGAAGATGAAAATGAAAAAATAATAAAAAATAAAGCTTAATTTTGAACATAAGTATATATTTATTGATAATGATGATTTACGTATTGAATTAAACATTATTAGCAACATTTATTCCATTTCTTTGTTTAACTTATATAGTCAACACCTTTGAAATAAGCAAACGGAAAGCCGCTTCGTTTGTATCTTAAACAAACGACTTCTAGTTTTATTTTTGTTCTTTGACTAAATTGTGGTTGCTATGGTAACGGAAATAGTGAAATATTGATAGGCCTTATAATACTTCATTTATATACAAATACAATAAAGAGCCAATGTACAAAGCGTAGCACGGAAAATTATCACAATAGGACATATATATATATACTCTGCCTACAGTAACACACAATCCAATAGCAACATACAAGAAGTATGTATGCACGTAGCCTCAACCTGGTAATAGGTAAATGAGAATGAAACTAGATCAGGGGGAAACTGACCCCGTATTTACACAGGGTAGAGAGAGATAAGGTCACATTCCTGGCTGGCCGGGGCAGCACGCATATGAAAAAATAGAATACCCCACTGTCTAGACTACGCTGAGTTTGCATGGTACAAAAAGTAACAAACAATACGAGCTGGCCATTTGTGGAAAGTGATTCGCAGGGGGAAAACCCTTTTTTGGGAGGCAATTCTTAGAACCCAACCAGTTCGCTGAACCATAACCCAATTCATTCCCGCGGTGGGGCGGTCAATATAAAAAACAAAGGCAGAATATTTCAGTTCAAAGATACAAAAAGGTATTTCGTCTTCTGGGTAACAAAAATTTTATTTTTTATTGCCGAACTTTCAAAATTAATTTTTGGGTTTTAGCGTTTTATTTTACTTATTTTAACTGACTGGTTATTTTATTTAGGGGAAATTTAAGGTTATTAAAAAGTTATTAAGTCTTTTTTTTAATTAAGATTGGCTTTTGAAAGGGAAAAATTTTGTTTTTAAATTTTGTATTTTGTTGCGAGTATTTTTTTGATAATGTCATTTAATTTCTATTAAATATTCTTTATGATATTTTTTCATGCTAAGAAATAGAAAATAATTTTAAAATGTTATTTTTATTTTATGAATTCAGTATTTTTTTTTTGTGTAAAATGTTCTTGGTGTATGTGTTTTTATTAGGATTGTTTTAAAAAATTATTCAATAAAAAAAAAAAAAAGAACTGAAAAGTTTTCGTCTTCGTTTTGGGGTTGATCCCTAAAATTAAAGAGGCCCGAGGAGTCCTCAAAATCCCCAGGCTACCTCGTGCACCATGGTGGGAACCCCGGGATTGACAATGGTGGAAAATCACGGTTTAACTATCATGGGGCGAATGTATTCTTCCCGGGGACGAAACGAAACAATGGATTTTTTCCCCGGCGCCAGCATCTTTTTTAACTTAAGGGTATGCGGACGCAAAAACGGGTAAAAAAGGTACACCTTTCTTTCCCCATCCAGATTAATTCTGCAAACTTTATTATCGTCACCGAATTTTCTAGCAAATTTTTGTTTTCCCGTCAAAGAAAAAGCGAGAAATGGACAAAACACAATTAATACATTAAGATCAGTCTGACAAGACAATTTTGGGAAAATAATGTAAACAAGGGGTCCCCTAAAATAAGCCAAAATCAAATTTTTAGCAGTAAAAAACCCCTTTAAAAAAACGCCAAAAAAGCTTAAGAGGATTTTTACAGAACTCTAGGTTTCTTGGAGTAAAAACTGGGTACTTTATTAACCCCCCACAAAGCGAAAGTGAAAAATGCCCCACCTAAACAAAACCCCCGATATCGCGGACTGTGAAGACGATACGTTCTTTAAGAAACTAACATTTCTTCACCGTACAAGATCGGGGAAGATAACCCGTACACTCTCTTACGGATCGGCACCCCAGAAACGCTGATAAACACTCCTAAAAAACAATCCTTTCAAACACCTGCGGAAAATTACTGGGGAAAAACCGTCTACACGCCCGACCCCCAAACTACAAGATTACAGCCCCGTCAAAACACCGGAACCATGACATACGGGAAAACCAAAAATTTTGTAGAAAAAAAATTAATTGACATAAAAGGGAAATTTTCAAAAATGGATTATGGGGAACCCTCAGCACCAAAAGTTTCGAGGTAATTGTCAAATTTCCTCACAAATTTTTTAATTTAATCCTTAACGGGTGAGATCGGAGTTTTACTAGTTTTATGTCCAGATTCCATAAATTCTGTCTGTTAAATGGAGTACCTCAAACACAAAAATGATGTTTTAAATTTTTATTTAGAGGGACCCGCTCAACGTACTATGATAATTACCCAAACTGTTAAATAAACTTGACGAGACAGTCAATCCCTTGCCAAAAAATTTAAACAAAGGGAAATTTGACTTAATTTATCTTATCAAAAAAAAAACCTTAAAAACTGCAGAAAAGGGGGGGTTAAAAATGGACTGACATTAAACTGGACGAAAAATTTTAAATCCCCTTTTTGGGTCAATGGTTTTCGATGATATTGGGGAAAAAAGATTACGAAAGAACCAATCACTGCTGAATTAAGCAAATACATCAAATTACGAAATGAAAACGCGTTGACAGTAAATGCTTTGATCGAAATTCAGTTTTGTGAAAAAATTTTGGGCGAAGAGGGAAGTACATTCAAAAATGCAGGATTTGTCAACCCAGACCCCAAAAATTTTTTCAAATAACTTTAGAAGGCCTTTTAGACAAAAACAACTTTTAAATACCGAAACCAAAAAAATAAATAATACACTTTACCCAAGGGTTCAAATATTTAACCCATGCTAAAAGGCGGACAAATTTAATCAAGGTCAAAATTGCCCAGCTTGAATAAACAATGAATTTTGCAAGAAATCGGTTTTTTCCAAGGATTGTCAAAAAGCAAAAAGTTGACGGGCGGTGTCAAGGACAGAGAAAACAAAAGCACGAAAAACCGAATTTAATACAAAAATGAAAAAACCAACAAAGAAATACAATAACAAAAGATAAAAGATACAATCACGCAAAATTTTTTAATAACTTTTTCCCGGGAAAAATTTTAAATAACAGGAAAAATAAAAACAGAGATACAGCTATTCGTTAGTTTCAGGAATTTAACATATTGCTATAGTCTCAAATTTCTTGAAACGTAAATGACGAAATTTTTAAAAATTAAAACCGACATCTCCCCAAATTTTAAAAAACAGCTATTTTGGATCAAAAATACAGTAAAAGGGGAAAGTAAACTCCCAATTCAAATTAAAAAAACAATTACAAATATGTTTTCTATATTATTTCAGGATTAGTTCATAATGTTTATTAGGAGTAGTTTTTTTCAAGGACTTTAATGCATTTATAAATTTTAGAGAAAGAAAATTCTGTTTTCCGGGATGTAAAAAACAAAAATGCAAAATAATAAAATATTAACATCACTCCCAAAAAAAAGATACGCTACAGTTAACAAATTTCTTTTAAAAATTCCAATTCACTCGGAAAATAACTTTAGGAAAATGTACATTCATAATAACTAGCAAGAGCGAAATTTCCCAACAGACAATATGTAGAAAAAATAAAAATCAAACCATTTTTTCCCTTTTTGTAAAACAATTCACGAAAGACAGACAATTACAAAGGGCACAATTTTTGCACAACTCGGAAACTTGGGGGGAAAGACAAATCTTTTCAATACCAAAAAACCAAAAAATATAATTAAATTTTAGAATCTATTTTAAGAATATTAAATTATTCAACATAGGAGTTTTCCCCAAAAAAACAACCCCAAATTTTTTTCGTTTTGAAAAATTAGAAAGTTTTTTTCAAAAAGGGGAAGAAGTGGGGGGAAGTCAAAAACTTTAATGTAAAATAAAATTTGTTCCCAAATTCGTCCCCATTCAAAGAAAACCCATGCGAAAAACCCCAAAAAGAGAAAAAATTGAAGAGAAAGGATTAAAAAATTTTTAGACAAAGGAAATAATTGACCATCATTTTTCTATTTTAGCAGCCCAAATTGTAATAAAAAAAAAAGAAAGTTTCAGAAAACAAAAAACAAGAATATAGAATGGTATCGTTATAGACTGTTGAACAAAATCTCGAAAAATTTTAATTTTAAATTTCCCAACATTGGAAGATTAAAAAAATATTATTTCGGCCCAAAAAACCTTTTAATTTACTCCAAATTGTTTTAAAAAATGCTTTTCCACACATCCCTTTTAAAGTAAAGATATATACCATACCAGCATTTCGAACAAGTATGGTAAGCATCCGTACAGGTCTGCCTTTGGGAACACTTGTCAGTCCCGTTTTGGGTCAAGTTCTTACAAAAAGTCTTAAAAAAATATTATATAAATTTTGCATGGTTTTTGGGACGTATAATCATTTTCTCAAAAAAAATAGAAAGATTAGTTTTTTGGAACAAATTTTTTCGGCTTGAAAGAAGCCAATCGCTACTCCTTTTGGACAAATGGAAATAGCAAAATCTAGATCTCTTTTTGGGAATGGTATTTGGGGAAGATACTTTAAAAATTGATCCAAAAAAGTTACGGGTAATCGAAAAATGAAAATCCCCCCAAAAAATGAGGCTTTAAAAGGAGCTTTCTGGGAAAGACAACTTTCCAAATACGTTTTTAAAAGATTATTCAAAAAATTTTTTCGCACCACTAAACCCAATCTTTGAAAAAAAACTAAATTTAAAAAGGACAAGGAACACGTGACGCTTTTAACCAGCTTAAAAAGGCACTTTTTCAAACCATTTTAAAATTACCTGATTTAATGAACCATTTAGCTTTTAGGATCATAAACCATAGCGACAGGTTATATCTTATGTAAAATGAAAAAAGGTAAAATTTTAAAAATGCATGTTATACAATATGGAGGAAGTTTCTTTAAAAGTAATGAAAGAAAATATGGCAGTTAGAACTTGAACATTAGAAATATATTTGCCCTACGGATTGAAAGCCTCCCTTTGAATGTCCCAGTAAAAAATTAAGGATAATAAAGCATTAAATTTTTGCTACAAAAAAATAAAGAACAGTAGAAGTACGAGGGCAATTGAACTAAAAAAATTTTGTTTATGAAAAAAATTAAAATAAAGGATGCAACAACCCAGCTGACTATCTTAGCAGAATATCCAAAAAAAATTTCAAAATGTAACGCTGACTAGATATTGGTCTTGGGATATTAATACCTCTTCCAAGACAAAACCCCCTTCATGGCACTTTGCGCCCTAACAAGGCACAAAGTAAAAAGAAAAGGGAAAAACGCATAAATCAAAAAATTAAAAAAAATAGTTAAATGATAAAGAGAAAACCCCTCATTCCACAGATATGAAGTAACTGACCCAACAAACCCAAATTTTATTCAATAGATATCAATCAACGATAAAAATCAATTAAAAAAAATCAAGTAACGTTTACCAGCGATTCAACAAAAATAATCCTTAACATTCATTAGCCATATGGTAAATTCATGATAAAGATTTTTGATAGGAACTGAAAAAAGTCACCCCCGACTTTAAAGCTTTTTATAATTCTTTTTAAAATAAATCTTCCCTGAAGATTCAAACAACCCAAAAAGAATTGTATATAAAAGCAATAATCCCAAATTTAGATGAAATTTTTTGGGCATTTTAGACCGAGCCCAAAAGAAAGCAGAAGAAACATTTTTTTGGCAATTGTTTTCCCCAAAAGTGTTACGTAATGATATTTTTATTCCCTAATGATAATTCACTTTTTGGTCTTGAAGAACTTTTTTAACCGTGAAAAAATTTTACTATTGCCAAGAATGTTAGGTTTCAAAGATTACTAATATCTTTTACCCTTGCCAATTTAAATAAAAGGGACGAAACCTACAAACCGCCCCTCTTACTAAATGCCGATCCCATAGAACCGGGGGAAGTATTCATGTTGATATCATTACGTTCCAAAGAAAGCAAAGGCACAAGTTGTGTTATAAACTTCTGCGCATTTCTAATATGCTTTTTTTTACTTTAAAAACCAAAATGCAGAAGAGTAGGGAACAAAGTTTCATATTTTTTTTTCAATTTTAGGCCCACCTAAAATTTTAATAAGTGACAGGGTCAAAATTTTATGGGGAAAAAAGCAAGTTCTGTACGCTTTTTGGGAATAAAAGAAAAACACAAGTTTTTTTTCACCCTATGAAAAAGGGACAAGGGAAAATGTTCAGAAACTTTACTAAGCTTTAAGAACAACAATTTTAGTGAAAAAAATGGCCTGACAAATTATTTTCTTTTCAAATAGAAATACTAAACAATATGTGCGAAAATACAAAGTTTTTCTCCTATCGGGTTATGTTTGGTGACATATGAATTCACCAATAAAACCTTACTTTTCACTGAAAAAAAAACCAAAACAAAGACAAAACTTATGTTGAAGTTTAAACGGACAGATTAAAGTTGATAGGGAAAAAATTATCAACAAAAAACATACAAAAGCAAAATTAAAATGAAACGAATTTGATAAGAAATCTAAACAAGGGTATTTTAAATTTAGGAGATCGGTATTACTAAAACAAAACCAATTCCAAAAGGCTCTAGAAAATTATACAGAAAATTTTTAAGGACGAACTTACAAAAATTTACTCCCCAAAAACATTTTATTCACGAAAAAAAACAAACAAAGAAATCAAAATCACCTTACTTTAAAAAAACGATTAAAGGAATTCATAGACCCTAAGATCTTAGGAAACCAGTTGGGGGAAAAGGGGTTTTTTCCATTTACAAAATGGTAAACTTCGGGACAGGAAAAAATAAAAACCTGAAATACCCAACCCAAGACTTGAATTCGACACCCTCGGCTGATCCGAATAAAAAACACCAAAAGTGATAAAAAAGATAAAAAAAAATGGTACAGGCGAAAAGATTGAAGGGGCAAAATTCTAGAAAATGAAAATACTTTTAGTCAGTGGTCAAACAAAAAATATAAACATTTGGTTTAAAAGATCGGAGTAAGTGTGCTTTGATCAGACTTTTCTTATCAAAAAATCAAATAAAAAAAAAAAAAGGGGAAGAAAAAATATGATATTATATTTATTTTTGGCAAGCGTAATTAATGTAGTATTATCAAAGGGTAAGGGGTTACCGGGGCAAAAAAAAAAAAAAAAAAAAAACTCCAATAAGGTTTATTGAGTGCTTTTGCTAAAAAATAGACTTTAAAGGGAATCCTTTAGTAAGGGAAGTTGAGACCATCTAGCAATATAAAAAATATTGAAACGCTATTTATTAGAACCTTTAAAAGGAATATTTCCGGGGGTTTCATTGATACCCCAAACAAAAGTTTATCATATGTAAGAGATTAAGGTCACAGGTGAAAGCACGCTTTTAAAGCCAGGAGCTATCCTTGGAACACGGATACCATAATGGCAAGATAAACGACGTTAAAAAGTGTTTAGCCATTTAGTACTATCATTAAATGAGGAGAAAAAAAAAAAAAAAAAAAAAAAAAAAAGGTTGACAAATTCGTAAGAAAAATTCAATCATACGGGAAAAAATTAAAGAAAAAATATGCCATTTATCAAGAGAGAATTATGAAAATACAAAAAGTTCCCCGAGATGATGGCGTATAAAAATAAATAATAAGTAAAAAAGTAGGTCCCTAAATATGACAATTGTCTTTTTTTAAATTATTGGCGATAAAAGAAAGATTCATGTGTATCTGGAGAAATTGACTCAATTTTAAAGTTACCATTTGATTTCACATGAAGCTTGTATATTTCGAAAAATTGTCTACGGCCAAAAAAAAGATTCCGTTTAATATCAATATTTTCCAAAATTCGCAAAGGAAAATTTCGAATATACGAGATAGAACAATTTCCCCATTTCCCCATAAGAGGATATCAAGACAATGATGCCCTATTTTAAAATCAAAACCATGGTATTTTTATTATTAACGAAATTTAATTCGTTTTGTATCAGGGTAGTTTTCAAAGGTTGCGAAAATTTGGACAAAATTTTTTTTAATAAAAAAAGGAAATCTAAAGTTTTCGGGTAATATCAAACTGTTATTCGAAATTATTAATTACGACGATAAATCGAATTCAACGCCTATGTAAAATATGGTAAATGTAAAGAATTGTGAAACCGGCTTTAAAACGGTAATAGCATAAATACAATCAAAAAGTTGATTGTAGAAAAAAAAAAAAAAAACAACATAATCGCGAGTTTTGGATAATATAGTGGAAACCCTTGTCATTAAATTTAAAAATTTTTTTTAAAACAAAACACAAATCACAAATTTCCAAAAATTGTGTAACGGAAAAAGGGCAGTTTCGTCCTTTACCCAATTAAGTACCCCTCTTGGTCATATTTTAAAGGCATGATAAAAGAAATGTTTATCAAGTAAAAATATAATGGAGCAAAAAGCTATCCACTTCCAAAAAACGAAAAGTTTGACATAAACTAGGGAAAAACTAGATAAATGAGGAAAGGGTGAACTTATTAATTTACTTTGCTTGAAAATCGAAAAGATGAGAAAAAAAAAAAAAACTGCTACTTTAACCAGTTCATCTTAGCGGGAAAAAAAACCGATACACGAGGATAACTCCCTGTTTAACAAACATGAATACTATTACAAATTCCTAGGTACCTCTTGACAAACACTTTATAATGGAAAACTATTTTTGCCAAAGATTAGAAATCTTATCCAAAAAAACCCTATCGCCTTTGGTTTTTCTTTTTTTTTAAGAATCCTACAAGGAGCAGGAAAAGAGCATTTTCTTTATTACGTGACCCCCTTCTCACAACGCGCCAAAAGTAAGAAAAGAGATAACCACGGTGTTATGTTACCCTTTAGGCGACGACTACTTTATGTTTTAAAATAAAAATCGAAATGCTTGGTTTGCTTTTTTTTAATGACATGAAAGGTTTCAATTGTTAAAAACTGCTGTATTTTTTTTTTATTATTCAAATTATTCAAATATTTAATAAATCCCCGGGGAAAATTTTTTTTTTAAACACCAAGAGAATACGACTATATTTTTATATATGTGTAACAAAGATTGCAGACCGAGTTATTAGCTTTAGATGCAATAATTTTGTCGTAAATTCTGCAAATGCGTTTTTAAAAATGATTTTTAAATTTTCTCTTTTGTGGGGAAGTGTCGTGCTTGGGGGTTTTTTTGGGTTTTTCATTATTTTTTTATTGTTAATTATATATTTTTAGAAATGGGCCTTTTTAAAAAGCAATGGAACTTTAGAAAAAACGGGAAAACTTGAATATTTTAAGCTACTTTAAAAAAAAAAAACAACATAAAAAAATAATTGATATTTTTCGCTTGAAAATTTTTTCATTAATAATTAAAACAATAATACCTTTGTTTTGAAACTCAATATTCCTGCTTTTTTGCCATTGTTTTTTTGAATTGTATTTCTGGCATTATTATTAAGATTTGTATTGGGAAAGTTTTTGTGTATTTGAAACCTGCCCCAATTTATATTTAGATGTAGTTTTTCATTGTAATTTTTATATCATAAATTTTGTTATGTACCCTTTTTTTATACGAATTTAATTAAAACATTATATCAAAAAAAAAAAGGGCTTTTTTCAAATAGGCAAGGGGGGGAGAAAGGCCCTTTTAATACTTTTTTATACAATACAAAAAGAGCCCAAGTAAAACGTACACGGGGAAAAATTTTACACAATGGACTTATTAATTACTTGCCCACAGTAACACCAACCTAGCAACATACAAAAGTTGTATGCACGTACCTAACCCCGGTAATAGGGAAAAGAGAATGAAACTGATCAGGGGGAAAATGACCCCCTATACAAGGTAAGAGAGATAAAGGTCCCTTCCTGGGTGGCCGGGGGGAGCACATATGAAAAAAAAGAAAACCCCAGTCTAGACTACGTGAGTTTGCATGGGACAAAGTAACAAACAATAGAGTGGCCATTTGTGGAAAGTGATTTGCAGGCGGGAAACCCCTTTTTGGGGGGCAATTCTTAGAACCACAGACCAGTTTGCTGAACCCGAACCTAATTCATTTCCCCGGTGCGGGCGGTCAATATATAAACAAAGGCGAGAATTTTTAGTTCAAAGATACTGAAAAGGGTTTTCGTCTTCAGGGAACTAAAAAATTTATTTTTTATTGCCGCACTTTCTAATTAACTTTTGGGTTTTTGCGTATTTTTGTTTACTTATATTTTTAATGACTGGGTTATATTATTTATGGGGTTTAAGGTTTTCAAAAGATTATTATTGTTTTTTTTATTAAAATTAAGATTGTGCTTTGCAAGGAAATATTTTTGTTAATTTTATTTTGTATGCTGATATTTTTATGATAATTGTCATTTAATTTCTATTAAATATCTTTCATATATTATTAGCAAGAAATAGTAATAATTTTAAAATGTTTTTTTCATATATTTTAGCAATTCGATATTATTTTAGTTAAATGTCTTGCCGTGTTTTTGGTATTTTTATGGTTGTTTTAAAAAAAAAATTTTATCAAAAAAAGAAAAAAAAGATTGAAAAGGTATTTCGTTTCTAGTTTTCGATTGATCCCTGAAATTAATAGGGTCCCAGGAGTCCCTATTTCCCCCCGGATACCTCGCGACAATATGGCAAAAAATGGGATCCCGCGACCCCGATAACTTTTTAATAAATTTTTTAAGGATGTTTAGTCAGGGTGGTATGCAGAGTGAAAGTTCTCATTTTTCATCAACAAGACTAAAGACTAAAGAAAAACATTTTGGGTCGGCAAAGGGAAAATATTTTTAATTTATTTTTGATTGTCTTGCTTGCATGAAATTTTATAGTGGGCACAGCAGAGACAACAACTTACTGTAAGTCTTTTTAAATGGTCATAAACTTAAATATTCCCTTACATTTACTTTAAACCCAAATTGTTTTTCTTGGGCCCCAAAAATTTTGGTTGGTGTGGGAATGAAAAATTATGCACCTTTCCCCGGGAGGGGACTATGTGTTGCTTGCAACACAAGTTATTGTTTTTTTGGAATATGGCTTATTTCAAAAAATTCATGCATGAAAGTCCATCGAAAAAAAATTAAAAGGTAGGGAATTTAAAAATTTTATTCTTTTTAAAAGGAATTAAACTTATATTTTTCAATGTTACGAAAGTCCCATCATTGTATTTAACGAATGAAATCTAGTTTTTATTCTTTTTTTTTCCTAACTAACGCTTTTTTTTCATGTTGCAATACTCCTAGGACGATGAAAAATTTTTTTGACTTATTAGCCACGCAGGGAAAATTTTTATTTCTATGATTTTCATAGCCCATGACGTCATATGAGTCACATTTGAAATATGATACAAGGTTTTTCGCGGTCTACAGCCATTGTTTGTGAACCGTTTCATCAAATTTTTACAGATTGTGTATATAATTTTTGTTGTGCATCCCGGGGTCCGTTTTTTAAATTCGAAAAGTCCATGGTTTATAGCGAAACCCAAAATTTGAACCAAAGGGCGTAAATTTTTAAATGCTTATAAATCTGTCCCATTTAAAAAAAAAGTTGATATTTGTCAGTATATGGGCCTAAAATTTAAAAATTTTGTGAAAATATTTGTCATAGACGTCACGTTTACGTCTTATATATAATGTATTTCTAAAATTAAAAGAATATTCATATGTTGAAATTGTCGAAAGGGAATGAAAATTTAAAGCACTTTTTCAAAAACGGAAATTTTTTATTTCTTGATTTTCATATGCCTTACGTCAAAAATGATCCACTGGAAAATTTTCAAAGGGGAGTTTTTTACGCGGTCTACAGCCATTGTTTTTTGAACCCTTTTCATCAAATTTTCACAGAATGTGTATATAAGTTCAGTTGTGCATCCCGGTGTCCGTTTTTTAAAAATTTGAAAAGTCCAAGGGTTTTATAGCGATTCCAGATTCGAACCAAGGGTTTAAATTTTTAAATTCTTTTAAAAACGGTCCATTTTAATAGAAAGATGATTTGGGTTATATAGGGCTCTGGGAGCTTAAAAAATTTGTGAAATAAAAGTCATATGACGCCGTACGTCATTATATGATAAAGAATTTCTAATTTCAACAAAATTATTTTTATCTTAAAATTTTTAAGGGGGAAAGAAAATTAATGCCCCAGTTTAGATGCTGTAATTTCGATTTCAAAGATTTTCAGAACCTTGACGTCAATTACTACATTTTAAATTGATACGAAATTGTACACGGCCCCGAGCCCTTTTAATGGGCCCATTTTCATCAATTTTTACAGAATGGTATATTAAGTTTAGTTGTGCATCTCGTTGTCCCCTTTTTAAAATTCGAAAAATCCCGGGTTTATACGATTCCAAATTCGAACCAAAGGGCGTAAATTTTTAAATGTTATAAAAAGGTCCCTTTTTTAATAGAAAAGTGATATTTGGCAGTATAAGGGCCCCAAGTCTTAAACATTTTTTGAAAAAAATTATATGAGTCACGTGACGTCATTTTTGATAATGTATTTCTAATATTAAAAAAGGTTTTTTCTATATTTGAAAGTCGTGAAGGGCAATGAAATTTTAATGACAAATGAAACAGACGCTGAAATTTTGATTTCAATATTTTCAAAGCCATGCGTCATATGGGGGTCACATTTGAAAAAGACTACGAAAGTTTGTACACGGTCCAACCTTTTTAATGGGCCGTTTTCATCAAATTTTCACAGAAAGTGTATATTACGTTTTTTGTTATAGGGGTCCGGGTTTTTTAAAAAATTGAAAGTCCCCAAACATCTATGGGGTCCCCAAAAATTTGAACCAAGGACTCAATTTTTAAAGTTATAAAAACTTTCCTATTTAAGATAGAAAGTTTAAAATTTTTCAGTTAGTAGGTCTTGGGGAGTCTTAACAAATTTTGTGAAAATAAAAGTCATATGAGAGTGACGTCATTTTTTTATTATTATTATTCTTTTTTTCTTCCTAACAAAGCTTATTTTAATATGTTCAATAGTCCCCAGGGGATGAATTTTTTTTGGGTTTTTAGTACGTAGGAAATTTTATTTCAATGATTGCGACGCTATGACGTCAAAACGTCCAGCTAAAAATGTTAAAAAGGTGTTTGCGCTTCAGCCCTCTTTATGGTCGGATTTTCTTAAAAATTTTTACAAAGGGTACATCTTGAAACTAAGGGGGTACTATCCCGTCAGCTAACCGAAAATTCCCAAAGACCGAAGTTTTGTGGCTAAAAAAAGATTCAAAAAGGACGAAATTTCATTTTAGCATTAAAAAGCTTCAGGATGAAATAGAAAAATTGAAACTTTCACAGTTTGCAGTTCTTTAGAATTTCTTAATATATTTTGAGTCGGACGTCAATGAGTCATGTGACGTCATAAACTACATCGAATTTTCTTTAAAAGGGAATGATTTCGCATGTGCCTTGTTTAAATAATGAAAATTTCAGGTTTTACAGAAATGGATGCGCTTTTTAAAAAAAAAATCTTCAGCACCCAGACGTCATGTGCCCTCAGGTTAAATAGTGAAAAAATGGTGTTTACGCCTTACAGCCCCCTTTTTTGGTCGAAGTTTTTCAAATTTTCCAGATGCTATTTTGAAAAATTGATTTTATATCCTTTCAGTAACCGAAATTTCCCAAAGACCGAAGTTCTGTGGGTTAAAAAAGATTGAACATAGGACCCAAAATTTCTTTTAGGATTAAAGGCTTCGGATAAATAGAAAGTTGAAACTTTCACACTTGAGTTCGCGAATTTTTAATAAATTTTTTTTTTTTTTAGTCGTGACGTATATACGTATGTGGTCATAAGCATAATCTTAATTTAATTTGGGGGAAGATTTTGACTATGCCTTGTCGATAATGAAAAATTTTAGAGTTTGACGAATAGTGCCTTTTTAAAAAAAAAAACTCACAGCCCAGACGTCATGTGACTCAGAGCTAAAATAGTGAAAAAGGTGTTCACGCTTCAGCGCCATTTATGGGCGAATTTTTTTCAAATTTTCACGATGGATATCTTGAAAATAAATATGTATATCCTTTAAACTAACCGAAATTTCCCAAAGACCGAAATTCTGTGGCTTAAATAAGATTCAACTAGGCCCAAAATTTTCATTTTGGATTAAAGAGCTTCCGAATGGAAAAGAAAGTTGAAACTTAACAGTTTGCGTTTTGCAAATTTCTACAAATATTTTTGGGCGTGACTCATAAGCTACTTCTTAATTTTTATTTGGCTGATTTCGACAGATGCCAGTTTTTCAGAAAAAGGGAAAAAATTTTGGTTTAACAGTAAAGTATACATTTTGAGCAAAAAAAATTTCCACCAAGACGTCATTGCGTTAGACTAAAAATGTGAAAAGGTGTTCACGCTCACAGCCCCTTTATGGTGAATTTTTTTAAAAATTTTACGATTTTACATCTTGAAACTAAGGGGTGCATTCCTTTCAGCTAACCGAAATTCCGAAAAACCCAAATTTGTGGCTGAAAAAAGATTCGACAGGGGGGCCCAACATTTCATTTTAGGATTAAAGAGTTAGGTTTAGATAGAAAGTTAAAAATTTCCAAAGTTTCCCGTTCTGCAGAATTTTTTAAAATATATTTTGGGGTCGTGACGTCAAATTTTCGTCATGTGCGTTAAGATATTTTTTAAATTTTTTATTTAGGGCAAGTTTTCGACATGATGTCGGTTTTTTAAAAAAAAAAAAATTTTTTAGTGTTTTGGGGGGAAAGTTTGGTTTTTTGAACAAAAAAATCTCAGCCCCCTATGACATCCTGTAAGTCAGGCAAAAAAAATTTTTAAAAATGGGTTCGGCTTACACCCCCTTTATGGTCGGTTTTTTTTTAAAAATTTTCACAGATGGTACCCTTTTAAAACAAGGGGGCTTACCCTCCCAAGCAAAAAGGGAAATTTTCCCAAAAAACCGAAGTTCTGGGGGTGAAAAAGATTCGAACATGGGGCCCAAAAATTTTCATTTTGGATTTAAAAGTTCAGGATGAGATAAAAAAATTAAAAATTACACTTTTTTCTTTTGCCCTTTTTCAAAAAAAAATTTTAAACGTGACGTTGGGGCGTAAAAGTTTCCCATTTAAATTTTTTAAATTTGGGGGAAAAGTTTTTCGCTGTTTCCCCGTTGTTCAGAAAAATAAAAATTTGGTTTATATTGGAAAGCTTTTGAGCAACAGCATTTTCAGCCCCCTATGACGTCACCTGACGTCAAAAGTAAAATAGTAAAAAAGGGTTTATTCGCGCTTTTACGCCCCCCATTTGTGATCAGATTTTCTTAAAAATTTTTACAGATGGTAATCTTGAAACAAAGGGTTTGGGGAATATTTTGTCAGCAAACCCTTAATTCCAAAAAAAACCAAAGTATTGTGGCTGAAGCAAGATTCAAACATAAAACCCTTTAAACTGGGAAAATCTTTTTTGGGGCAGCCCTGTCCTGCGTATAAAAACACATTTTTACGTCACAGACTAATACTAAGTTCTTACCCATTTGCACTAATTTCGGAAATAATGTCAATTGTTTAGCATGAACATGAAATACTACCAGCGGTTGGAAACATTACATGAAACTTCTATTTCCCGCTTTTTTCATTAAAAACAGCTTGCAGAAAGTCCTATCATTCGTTTTCACGAATGACATCTAGTTAGGGGCTTTCTGCCCCTTTTGGCAAAAAAAGTCCTATTTGGGGTTTTTTATGTTTTTTTTTATTCTTATTCTTCTTATTCTTTTTTTTTTCCTCTTGTATTTGTGTTAATTTTGATGTTTTTGCCAATGGCCCCGAACAATGAAAATTTTAAAGGCATTATTTTTAAACCCTGAGCTTTCGAATACAATGGGAAATTTATATTCATTTTGGAAAGTCATAAAAACGTAGATTTGACTTTATGTGAAAAAATTTTACGCGGTCTACAGCCATTATTTCTGGGGGGCCCATTTCCCTCAAAAATTTACAGAATGTGTATGTTAGGTTTAGTTGTGCCTTTCGGTGTCCCTTTTTCAAAATTTTAAAAAAAAGGGAATGGTTATATGGCGAGTCAAAGATTCGAACCATTGACGTCAAAATTTTAAAAAAACGTATAAAAACGCTTCCCCGATGAGCTAGAAAAATGATATTTGGACAGGATATAAGTCATTAGGTTTCGTTTATATTCTTTGAAGATGAATGTCGTATGACGTCATTTTGAGTAAAGAGGTGAAAATTATTTTCTAAATTTTACGTGTTTAAATTTTTTTTATGTTGAAAAAAGTCCGGCACCTTGAAAAATTAATAGCATTTGCTTCATATAAAAAAATTTTTTATTTCAATCATTTTTCCCTTTGTCTTGACGTGTTTTGACGTCAAAATTGACGTCGTCTTTAAAAAAAATTTTTACGCTGTCTTTAAAAGCCCTTTTTTCTGGGGCCCATTTTCACCAAAATTCACAGAAAGTGTATGTAAGGCTCTAGGGTTTTGCCTTCCGGTGTCCGTTTTTTAAAATTTAAAAAAGGGAATGGTTTTATGGCGAGTCAAAAATTCGAAACCCTTGACGTCAAAATTTTTAAATGCGTATAAAAAACGCTTTCCCGATGAGTAGAAAGCTAATATTTGAAAAGGATATAAGTCTCTAAGATTTTTTTTTGATACCGAGAGAATGAAAATTCATTTGACGTCATATGATGTCATGAGGGGAAAAGAAATTTCTAATTATTACGTGTTAAAATTTTATATGTTGAAAAAGTTCAAGACCTTAAAAATTCCCCAAAAGCTTAAGCTTCAGATAAAACATTTTGCATTTCAATAATTTTCATTTTTTCCTATGACGTGTCTTGACGTTTTAAACTTGACGTCGTCTCAAAATGTTTGTACGCGGCCTACAGCCCTTATTTCTGGACCGATTTTTATTAAAAATTTACAGAATGTGTATGTTAGGCTCTCGTTGTGCATCCTGGTGTCCCTTTCTCAAAATTCGAAAAGGCAATGATTTTATGGCGAATCCAAGATTCAAAATTTTGATGTCAAATTTTAAATGCGTATAAAATCGCTTCCAGATGGCTAGGGAAAGCTTATATTTGGTAGTATATAAGGTCTCCTTGTCTGCTTTATATTCTATGAGATAAAACGTCATTTTTTGACGTCAGATGACGTTATAAGGAAAAAAGAATTTCTGTATATATGCGTTAATTCAAATATTTGTTAACTTCACGGACAGGGAAAAATTTTAATAGTTTATACTTTAATCCATGATTTTAAAATGCAATGTATTCCCATAATAATTAAGTTTTCACGTAAGATTTGATTGGGGGCAAAAGGTTTTAGCTGTACGCCATTATTTTGGACGATTTTCATCAAATTTTCACAGAATGTATTGTAAGCCGTTGTGTATTCCTTTTTCGGTTTTCCCCAAATTCAAAAAGGCAATGGTTCTATGGGGAATCCAAGTTTTAAAACCATTGACGTAAAATTTAAAAAATACGTATAAAATGTTTTCAGATGATTTAAAAAGTGGATATTTGGATGAATATTATTTTTTAGACTTATTTCTATTATTAGGTTTAACGTCTTTTGACGTCATAAAGGTCAAAAAAGAATTTTTGAATTTTAAAGTTAAATTTCTATATGTTGAAAAGTTCCAATGGGCATGAAAAATTTACTTGTATTTTAAAATACTTAATATTTCTTTCTTTGATTTTTTATGCCTTGACGCATATGACAAAAATTTGCTTGTCTCAAAGTTTGTAGCGTCTACAGCCATTATTTCAGGACGGATTTTCATCAAAATTTCAAGAATGTGTAGTTACGCTTTAATTGCAAACCCGTCTCCGTTTACCAAATTAAAAGCAAGGGATTTTGTTGGGCACCTTACTTTTTTTTTCAAAATATTGACATTTGAATTGTGAAACCTCTAGAACCTAAAATTTTCTGCGTATTCCATATCAATAATTTTTAATTTTATTGAGATTTTAAGGGGTTTCAGAAAGTCCTACGTTTGCCGTGCAAAAAAAATCTAGTTTTCTTCTTTTTATTATTCTTTTTTTTTCCCAACAAACGCTTATTTTTCTAGTTGCAAACTCCTAGGGCGATGAAAAATTTTTTGACTTTTTTAGTACGTGAGGAAATTTATTTCTATATTTTTATATGCCTATGAGTCATATGACTCACATTTGAAAAATGCTTAAAAAGTTTGTACCGGTCTCAGCCATTTTTTGTGACCCATTTTCATCAAATTTTCACAGATTGTGTATTTAATTTCTAGTTGTGCATCCCGGGGGTCCGTTTTTCAAAAATTTGAAAAGTCCCGGGCTTTAAAACAATCCCAAAATTCGACCAAGGGGCGTAATTTTTTAAAAGCTTAAAAAATTGTCCCTTTTTTGAAAAATTAAAATTAAATAGTTTGGGCTCTAGAAGTTTTAAAAAAATTTTTGAAAAAAAATTCATATGCGTCACGTGACTCATTTTTATAAGTATTTCTAATATTTCAAGAGTATTTCTATATGTTGAAATTGTCGAAGGGCAATGAAAATTTAATGACACAATGGTTGAGACGCTGAAATTTCGATTTCAATGATTTTCAGAAGCATATGACGTCATATGACGTCACATTTGAAATTGACTACGAAAGATTGTACACGGTCCAGAGCCATTTTTAATGGACCGATTTTCATTAAATTTTCACAGAATGTGTATATCCCGTTCTTATTGTGTATACCCGTCTCCGTTTTTCAAAATTCGAAAAGTCCAAGCATCTATGGCGGATCCAAGATTCGAACCAAGGACGTCAATTTTTAAATTCTTATAAAAACTGTCCTATTTGAGATAGAAAGTTGAAATTTTGTCAGTTAGTAGGTCTCTGGGTGTCTTAACAATTATGAGAAAATAAACGTCATATGACGTCACGTGACGTCATTTTACATATATTTATTATAATTTTTCTTTCTTTCTTCCTAACTAAACGATTATTTTTCTATTTTGCAATAATCTAGGGACGATGAATTTTTATGGCTTATTAGTCACGTGAGGAAATTTTGATTTCTATGAATTTCATATGTTTATGATGTCATATGACGTCACAATTGACATATGCTACAAAAGTTGTACAACGGTTTTACAGCCATTATTGATGAACCGATTTTCATCAAATTTTCACAGATCGTGTATATTAATTTCTAGTTGTGCATCCCGGTGTCCGTTTTTCAAATTCGAAAAGTCCAAGGTTCTATAGCGATTCTAAGATTCTAACCAAGGTCGTAAATTTTCAAATGCTTATAAAATCGGTCTTTTTGAAATAGAAAGTTGATATTTGGTCAGTATATAGGTCTTGGGAGTCTTAACGATTTTATGAAAATTAACGTCATATGACGTCACGTGACGTCATTATATGATAATGTATTTCTAATATTTACTGGATTTTTCTTTATGTTGAAATTTTCGAAGGGCTATGAAAATTTCATGACACAGGCTTCAGATGGTGAATTTCGATTTTCTTCGTAACTAAAGGCTTATTTTTCGCGGAATATAATGTCAATTGTTCAGCATGAACATGAAATACTACCAGAGGTGAGTCATTACATGAACTTCTATCTCATGCTTTTTGCATTAAACACAGGTTGCAGAAAGTCCTATCATTCGTTTAGACGAATGACATCTAGTTATTTTTTATTCTTTTTTTCCAACCTTTTCATGTTGTTATTTCATTAAGTTGCTGAAGGTCTATGACAAAGAATTCTATCAACAGACACCTGAAGCAATGGCATTTTGGAATATATTATTTTTATCTTCACATGACGTCACATGACGTCAGAACTAAAATAGCTACCAAAGTTTGTACGCGCTGTACAGCCGTTATTTATGGACTGATTGTCATGGAATTTTCACAGAAGTTATATATTAAGACCTCATTGTGCAGGATTATATAGGTTTGCCAGATTCGAAAGAAACTAAGGTTCTATGGCGAATCCAAGATTCGAACGAGGACGTCAAATTTCAAAATCCATATAAAATCGATTCTAGATGAGATAGAAAGTTGATATTTAGCGAGCTTATACGTCTCTGTGTTTCCTTTGCATTTTGTAAGATGAACGTCATATGACGTCATAGGGACGTCATCAAGTTGTATAGAATTTCCGATTTCTTGATGTCAATTTACTCATGTTGCAAAGGCTCATAGACAATGAAAATTTAATGTCCTATATAGGTAATCATGAACATTTAGATTCAATGTTAAAAGTTTTCATATGACGTCACATGACGTCAGAACTAAAAATAGCTACCAAAGTTTGTACGCGCTGTACAGCCGTCATTTATGGACGGATTGTCATAGAATTTTCACAGAAGTTATATATTACGACCTCATTGTGCATGATTATATAGGTTTGCCAAGATTCGAAAGAACTAAGGTTCTATGGCGAATCCAAGATTCGAACCAAGGACGTCAAATTTCAAATCCATATAAAAAACGTTTCTAGATGAGATAGAAAGTTGATATTTGGCGAGATTATACGTCTCTGTGTTTCCTTTGCATTATGTAAAGATGAAATATCATATGACGTCATTTGACGTCATCAAGTTGTATAGAATTTCGATTTCTTGATGTCAATTTACTCATGTTGCAAGGGTTCATAAACAATGGAAATTGAAAGTCCTTTATAAGTAATCTGTTAATTTTGATCCAATGTTAAAAATTTTCATAGACGTCACATGACGTCAGAACTAAAAATAGCTACCAAAGTTTGTATGCGCTGTACAGCCGTCATTTATGGACGGATTGGCATGGAATTTTCACAGAAGTTATATATTGCGATCTCATTGTGCAGGATTATATTAGGTTTGCCAAGATTCGAAAGACCTAAGGTTCTTTGACGAATCCAAGATTCGAACCAATGACGTCAAACTTTAAATACGTATAAAATCGTTTCTAGATGAGATAGAAATTTGATATTTAGCGAGCTTATACGTCTCTGTGTTTCCTTTGCATTTTGTAAAGATGAACGTCATATGACGTCATCAAATTGTAGAGAATTTCCGATTCCTGAATGTCAATTTACTCATGTTGCAAAGGTTCATAGACAATGAAAATTTAATGTCTATGTACATAATCAAGAACATTAAGATGTAATGAGTAAAATTTTCATAGGGACGTCCACATGACATCAAAACTTAAAAAAGCTACCAAAGTTCATCCGCGCTGCACAGCCGTCATTTATGGACGGATTGGCATGGAATTTTCACAGAAGTTATATATTACGACTTCATTGTGCAGGATTATATAGGTTTGCCAAAATTCGAAAACCACCAGGTTTATCATGGTTTGCAGTGCAGAAAGCCCTATCTTTTGTTCAAAACAAAAGAAGTCTAGTTATTATTATTATTATACTTTTTTCTTCCTTTTGAGGTTCAAATTAAAAACAGGTTGCCGATGAGCTAGCAGCATGAAATTTTAATAGTTTACACAGTGACTTTGGGCGCTTTTGGTCGTCATATTTTTTTTTCTTCATGTGACGTCACATGACGTCAGTGCTGAAAAAAGCTACAAAAGCTTGTACGCGCTCTACAGCGTCATGATTGGACCGATTTACTTGATTTTTTCACAGAATGTATATATTATGTTCTTGTTGTGCAGGATTATATACGTTTTGCAATATTTGAAAAGATCAAGGATCTATGGCTGAACCAAGTTTCGAACTTTGGACCAGAAATTTGTATTGATGTATTACGAAGCACTCAGATAAGCTAGAAACATGAAATTTGGACAGAATATGTGTCCTATTGATTATTTTAGTTCTGAGAAGATTGACGTCGTATGATGTAAATGACGTCATGACGCGTTATCAAAATTTTTTATCCAAAATATACGGTTTTTTAGCACTGGAAGACTAAGTTTTTGACCGATTTGCATAAAATTTCACTGAAGGTGCAAACATAGCTCTTATTGTCATCAGTCACTTCCGCTTCCGGGAAAATAGCTAAGGTCAAGGTCACATGTCAATTATCGGTTTTTTCTTCGGCCTTAAATATCTCAAAACGAAAAATATTTTATCGAGGACACTATGCATATAATTTGTAGTGCTTTGAAATGCCTTTCAGACGATATATAGGTTTTGAAGATCGGCGTTGAATCAGTTGAGTTATTGCAGAAAAACAAAAATGATGCAACCCTAAGCGCACTTGACTTACTTATATCTCATAAGAGTATGAATATAATTTGTAGATCAATGCCGGTCGTTCTTTTGGTGTTTAAATTTTAAAGATTGACCTAATATTCATTAAGTTATAAGGAAAAACAAAACGATATGAACATATTTATCCCCGATTTTTACCGTATGCTCAAGGTTTAAAACGCCCGTAGCTACATAGTGTTTAAAAGATACATACAGTTATGAAGCAAAGGAATTGTGGAAAATGAAAAGACCTTTCTAACGGTACCTAGCTTTTTAAAATTGGACTTAATATAAGGAAGTTACATGAAAACTAAGAATGCAGTTAAAAACCGTTCTTTCATGCACTCCCGCAGTAAGTCCCGATCACTTGTTCCTTTTTTTTTGAAGAAACTAATGATTTTTTTAAAAAATTAACATACAATTTTTTTTATTTTTTTTTTTGCATGATATAATGTGGTTCTAATGATATGCAGATTTTAATGATCGGACCCTAAATAATAAAGTTATTTGTCGAAAGGCAATAATAGACATGAACATCTTTTTGCCGATTTTTGCCGTTTTCTTTTAAAAATAACTTTCTATATCTCAGAGCCCGTAATAGAAAAAAGTTGAAACATGAAAACACGTGAAATGTTGGGGAAAATTTAAACGCCTTTCTAATGGTACCTTGTGTTTGAAAATTGGACATCGGATATCCTATAAGGAAGTTACATGAAAAATAAGAATTCAGTAAAACCGTACTTTCATGCATTTCTGCAGTTAGTCCCTATCATTTGATTGTATTTTTCTAAGAAACTATTAATTTTTGAAAAATAACATAAAGAGCAGTATTATTAGCGTGATGCAATGCGGTTCTAATGGTATGCAGATTTTAATGATCGGACCATCATTTATAAAGTTAATTGTCGAAGGGCAATAATAGACATGAACATCGTTTTGCCGATTTTTTTGCCGTTTCTTTGAAAAAAAACTTTCTATATCTTAGAGCACGTAACAGAAAAGTTGAAATATGAAACACGTGAAATGTTGGAAATTTAAAGGCCTTTCTTTTTTGCTCACCTGAGCACTTGTGCTCGGGTGAGCTTTTCTGGTCGCCTTTTGTCCGTCGTGCGTCGCCATTTGTCCCTCGTCAACAATTGCTTGTGAACATCTAGAGGCACAGTTTTGTCCCCAAACTTCATGAAACTTGGTCAGGATGTTTGTCTACATGATATCTCGGATGAGTTCGAAATTCGGTCATGTGGGGTCAAAAAATAGGTTACCAGGTCAAATCTTAGAAAAACATTGTGAACACTCTAGAGGCCACAGCTTTGGCCCAATCTTCATGAAATTGGGTTACATGGGTCAAAAAAATAGGTCACCAGGGAAAAATCTTAGAAAAATCTTGTGAATACTCTAGAGGTCTACATTTTTGTCCCAGTCTAAATTAAAAATTGATATTAGGTCAGGAGTTATGCCCCTTTTAATATTGAAAAAAGCTAGATTTCACATTGTCATTGTCACTTTAAAATTAAAATTATAACTGAAAACAAAGAAACATATTCTCTTTTGAATGCAATGACTTTAAAATTTAAATTATGTTATATGACATCACAGATTTCCTCTGCTATTTATTTATGTTTGCACTCTACAGCTATCAATTCAGGACGGATTTTTCTTCAATTTTTGAAGATGGTGTATTTCAGAAAACTCAATAAGTATGATCAGGTTTGACATGGTTTAAAGTGCAGAAAGCCCTTTCTTTTGTCCAGAACAAAAGAAGTCTAGTTCTTATTATTAGGGCTTTCTGCCTCAAGCAGAAAGACCTATTGGGTTTGTTATGTTTTTTCTTATAAGGACTTTCTGCCTAAAGCAGAAAGTCCTATTGGGGTTTGTTATGTTTTTTTATTCTTCTTATTCTTTTTTTCTTCGAAACTGAGCGTTAATTTAAGCATGTTGCAATGGTCCCAGGGCCATGAAATTTTAATGGCATATACTTGATGCGATGAAATTTTGATTTCTATGATTTTCATATGCCTATGACGTCATATGACGTCACACTTGAAATATGCAACAAAAGTTTGTACGCGGTCCAGAGCATTGTTTATGAACCGATTTTCATCAATTTTCCGAATGGAAAATTGTTTGTTGTGTGGTTG
>CM037785.1:3188345-3229270 GCA_021229015.1 Solen grandis
TTAAGTTTTACATTTTAATTTTTATATGTTGAAAACGTCTCAGCACCTTGAAAATTTAAAAGCTTATGCTTCAGATAGAACATTTTGCATTCTTATAATTTTCATTTGACTATGACGTGTTTTAACGTCAAACTTGATGTCGTCTAAAAATGTTTGTACGCGGTCTACAGCCATTATTTCTGGACCGATTTTCATGAAAATTTCACAGCATGTGCATGATACACTCTGGTTGTGCATCCCGGTGTCCGTTTTTCCAAATTCGAAAAGGCAAAGATTTTATGGCGAATCCAAGATCGAACCATTGACGTCAAATTTCAAATACGTATAAAATCACTTCCAGATGACTTAGAAAGCTGATATTTGGACAGTCTATAAGTCTCCAAGTGGCCTTTAAATTTTGTGAAGATGATCGTCATTTGACGTTATATGACGTTATACGGTCAAAAAGAATTTCTGAGGTATACGTGTTAATTTAAATGCGTTGTTAAATTCCCAGGACCATGGATATTTGATGGTATATACATCAATCCATGAGCTTTAGAATGCAATGAATTTCATATTAATGTGACGTTATATCACGTCAGATTTGACGTCACGACAAAAGGTTTTACGCGGTGTACAGCCATTATTTCTGGACCGATTTTCATAAAAATTTCAAAGATTGTATATGTAAGGCTCTAGTTGTGTATCTCAGGTCCGGTTTTCCAAATTCGAAAAGGTACTGGTTCGATGGCGAATCCAAGATGATTCGAACCATTGACATCAAATTTCAAATACGTATAAAATCGTTTCCAGACGATTTAGAAAGTTGATATTTAGACTGAATATTAGTCTTTAAGATTTATTTCTATTCAGTGAGGATTAACGTCATTTGACGTCATAAGACGTCATAAAGTCAAAAAGAATGTTTGATATCTACGCGTTAATTTCTAGTTCAACGCGGCATGAAAAATTTACTTGATATATTTAAGATTCTTAATATTTCTTTTCATTGATTTTCTTATGGTTATGACGTTTATGATATCAAACTTTACGTTGTCTACACAAGTTTATACGCGGTCTACAGCCATTATTTCAGGACGGTGTTTGATCAAAATTTCACAGAATGTGTATGTTAGGCTCTAGATGTGCCAACCGGTCCCAGGACCATGAAAATTGAACAGCATATGCATCATATAATGAAATTTTGATTCAATGATTTTCATATGCCTATGACGTCATATGACGTCACACTTGACGTTGTCTACAAAAGTTTGTACGTGGTCTACAGCCATTATTTCTTGACCGATTTTCATCAAATTTTCACAGAATATGTATGTTAGTAGACTCTAGTTGTGCATTCCGGTGTCTGTTTTTCCAAATTCGAAAAGGCAAAGGTTGTATGGCAAATCCAAGAAAATAACCTTCAAATTTCAAATGCCTATAAAATCGCTTCCAGATGAGTTCAGGAGCTGATTTTTTGACAGAATATAAGCCTCCAAGAGTTCTTTTCATTCCTCATTTGACATCATATGACGTCATAAGGTTAATAATAATTTCTACATGTTAACTTCTATATGTTGCTAACGTCTGAGAACCTTGAAAATTTAATAGTATGTGCTACACATTAATCATTTTGCACTTATATGATTTTTCTTTGCCTATGACGTGTTTTTACATCAAACTTGACGTCGTCTAAAAATGTTTGTACGCGGTCTACAGCCGTTATTTCTGGACCAATTTTTATCAAAATTTCACAGAATGTGTATGTTACGCTCTTGTTGTGCATCCCAGTGTCCGTTTTTCCAAATTCGAAAAGGCAAAGGTTTTATGGTCAATCCAAGATTCGAACCATTGACGTCAAATTTCAAATACGTATAAAATCGATTACAGATGAGATAGAAAGCTGATATTTAGATAGATTATAAGCCTCCAAGTGTGTTTAACAATCTGTGAAGATGAACGTCATTTGACATCATACGACGTCATAAAGTTAAAAAGAATTTCTGATATCCACCCGTTAAGATAGATGTTTTAAAGTTTCAAGAACTAAGGAAATTAATGGCGTATACTTCAAACCATGTGCTTTTGATTGCATTGTATTTCATATTCATGTGACGTCATATAACGTCAGATTTGACGTCAGGACAAAACGGTTTCACGCGATCTATAGTCTTTATTTTTGGACCGATTTTCATCAAATTATCACAGAATGTATATGCAACAATGTAGTTGTGTAAAACGTTGTCCAGTTTTCAAAATTCGAAAAGATAATGGTTCTATGGCAAATCCTAGATTCGAACCATTGACGTTGAATTTCAAATACGTATAAAATAGCATCCAGATAAGTTTGAAAACTGATATTTAGCCTGAATATTAGTCTCGAAGACTTCTTTTTATTATCTGACGATAAATGTCAATTGACGTCATATGACGTCATACGGTAAAAAAAGAATTTCTTATATCTACCCGTTAAATTTTTTATGTTGGTAAGGTCCCAGTGGCATGAAAAATTAAAAGCCTATATTCAAATTACTGAGTATTTCATTTCATTAAATTTCTAATGCCTGTGACGTCCTATGATGTCACAGCCATTATTTCTGGACCGATATTCATTACAATTTCAAAGTAGAAAGACCTATTGGGTTTGTTATGTTTTTGGAAGTAGCATTATGCCATAGCATCTAATGCTGCACATTCAGTAACAATTTCATGCAAATTAAAAAATAAATTCAGGCCTATAGGCCGTAAAAACCGTTTAATTTCAGTAAAAAAAGTGTTTAGGACTTGTAACGACACATGACGTCATATGACGTTCATCTTCTTATAAGGTAAAACATACGTAGAGACTTATATTCAGTCAAAATTTCAGCTTTCTAACTCATCTGGAAGCGATGTTATGCATATCTGAAATTTAACGTCAATGGTTCGAATATTGGATTCGCCATAGAACCTTTGCCTTTATGAATATGTAAAGACGGACACCTGGCTGCATAATTATAACGAAACATACACATTCTGTGAAAATTAAATAAAAAACGGTCCGAAAATAATGTATGTAGACCGTGAAAAATATTTCGTAGACAACGTCATGTTTGACGTCATATGACGTTTTAAGCATTAGACAATCAATTAAATGAAATATTCAGTATCTGAAATATACCCATTAATTTTTCATGCCCCTGGAACTTTTGCAACATATAGAAATAAACGCATAGATATTAGAAATTCTTTTTCACATGTATTACATTTATGTATTAGTCATATAAAGTGCAAAAAACTTTTTACTTATATCATATTGATATTTCTAGCTAAACAAGCGTACCCTTTCCGGTGGCCGAGTGGTTAGAGCGTCCGCCTCGGGAGCAGAAAGTCGTGGGTTCGATCCCCGACCCGACATACCAAAGTCGTAAAAGATGGAACTGTTATAGCTCCCTTGCTTGGCGCTCAGCATATAAGGGTATTTGCAGGACTTGTTAGCGCGGTATCAGGATGATGTGACTGGGTGTGGTATCATGCCACATGACTACGGCGTGATACTGCAGTGTGGTAGTCCTATACCCGCATGAAGTAGGCATCGTGACTGGCTGAATTACTGTCGGTGGGACGTTAAACCCAACAAACAAACTGATATCATATATGGCAGTGTTTACTACTCCGATCACTACACACGAGGTGTGCACACTGGCGCATGTTGACGTCTTTTGTAAACGTTTATTAAAGTTGCTTAAATAATCATGTTTATAGATAAACATTTACATAAGAATGAGGAGTTTCGGAAATATTTTTTTGCAAAGGGACCCCTAAGGAAAGAAAAAGATGCTAAATTAAATACTAAAATACAAGTATAGTTTATTAGGTTTAACGTCCCACCGACAGTATTTAAGTCTTTTGGAGACAATGTCTACTTGAGACAAATGTAGTGTTGTCACACTGCACAGTATCACGTCGTAGACAGTTGGCATGATACCACACCCAGTCACATTATCCGGACATCGGGCCATCAGTCCTGGAACTACCCTTATTAAGCTGAGCGCTAACCAAGGGAGCTATACCAGTACCTATGTTTACGAATTTGGTAAATACAAGAATTGAAATAATTGATATAACGTTTTTAAACAACTTATAGATCGTGTGTTATCTCGTTTGATTTGGTATTTCCGGGGTATTCCTAGCCTTGATATCTTCCGCTGACACCGACTTTTTTAAACGATTATTTTTTACATATTTCGTTCTTTCCTTAATGTCAATCAGTTGATATTTTCTGATTTCTCAACTAATTAAAACAAGATAAATAAAAAAAAAAAAAAAACAGCCATCACATAAATTGATTGAAATCTGAAAAAGAAATGAGCCGACGGTCAAAAAATGCGCGAAATTTATGTGTTACATCCATATTTGGAAAGCACGTGCACGTGTATGAATACTTTAACAACACGCTGACGTAACACTTATATGGCGCCATCTTCTAATATAGCAGCATAACGTAGTAATAGGGTTGGGCAAACTCTAAGTTAGTCAGTGTTAATTAAGTATAGGTTAGTGTTTTTTTAGTAAGCATTAATGAAATTAAATCGGTGTGGCACGGGAAAGACGCGCGACCGATTTAATGGACTTAACACTAACCTACTTAGTGTATGGAATTATGTTTTGAAATTTAACGCAGTCGCACATTCCAAATATAGTATTGATTTTTTAGACTCCGCCCTATCAACCCGTTCCCGGCGTGAATTACATCACGTGACATGTTATGTCAAAGGTCAATGCGTCGCTCTAGCTGTGTATATCTATGTAGATCTACGCTCCAAATGAGCATTGAACCGGAAGCCGACTTTGATCTCTTCGGCAAAAAAGTGGTGATTGAAATTTGAATAAAAGATACTGTTTAGAAAGGTTCATATATCTGCACCTATATATGTTCTGTTTTGAACATTTTTTTTTATTAATGTAACCCTTGTTTGTTAGTTGTTTTTTTTTCTTCTCTTCTCATTATTTATATACATTTTTCAATTTGAATTTATTTAATCGGATATTTACCTAATCGCTTTGTTTAGTAATTAGTTATATATTGCCCATTCTGTGTTAACATGTGTAGACATTGAAATTACACAAGTGTCTTTAAAGCGATGACCGATACTAATGTTGTTAGAACTTGTGGTCAAACCCTCTTACTTATTTTTTAAAATCTTCAATGTTGTATCACCATTACTTAGGCAATAATACATGTTTAAACTAAACTAAGCGGAAGGGCAGAGTTCTTTTGTTATTTTGGATTAATCAGAATGCTGGTGAGTAATTGTTTGTTCTCTATGGTTGCTGTGTATTATTTTTTGTCGATGTTCATGCGTTCACATCAAAAATCCCTGTAACACGTTACACATGCGTGCTGTAAGGGACATTGGCATCCAAACTTACCCTCATTAGATAGATCTATTCAAGAGAAATAATTCTGTACATTTTAAACATGGAGTCACCCGACTACTTTTTGACCTATTTAAGGCCAAATAACATGCGTATGAATTTAGTGCACCGGTCGGTTTGAAGCTGGTTTTAAATTTATCAGTTGATTTAGCGGAATAGTGTTTAGTGACAAGTTGATGCGGATTAAATGAATTAAATGGAGACAAAATTTTGAAAAAATGGAATGATTTCATTGGACAACATATAATTTCAAACACTAAGAGAGAATTAAACAGTTAAGAAGCCGTCACTCGCTATGCTCATTCTGGCTTCTTAACTGTTAAATTCTCTCCTAATAAACACTAACTATAACCTAATACAGTCGTCTCCATCGTATGTACAAGCATTATTGAAATTTAACTCACGAGGCTACACGCGTCGACGAATCTATTGCATGGTAGCATTTACGGTTTTATTCCCGCGACTGTACACGAAATTAAAAAAAAAAAGAATTTTGATATGCAGAATTAATAGGTTTAAGTTTAATTGCTTATATTTTGAAAACCTATAAAACTAGACCCAAATATGCTACAATTGAAATGTAGGGATTTTCAGGACATTTATTTTGGTACCTAGAATACTAAACTTGGAATCTCTCAGCCCCTCACCGCTGTGGGTTCGAATTCCGGTAGGGACTTCGGATTTTTCATGTGAGGAAGTCTTCCAGCTGGCTTGCGGTAGGTCGGTGGTTATATCCGCGTATCTTTGTGTACTCGGGGTCTTCCTCCACCTGTAATTAGCTGGACGTCTCTATATGATTGAAATACTATCACAGCGACGGTAAACCCCAATACAACAACAACAATAACTAAAATTGGTCAAGTTATAAGAAAACGAAAGTTCATGCATGAGAAGTCCATACGAAAAAAAAAAATGTTAAAGGTAGGAAATATAATATATATTCTTTCTAACGGGATTAATTTTTACATTTCAAAATGTTGCAGAAAGTCCTATCATTCGTATCAACGAATGAAATCTAGTTAGGACTTTGCTACAGCAGAAAGTCATATTGGGTTTGTACTGTTTTTTTATTAGACTTTCTGCCTTTCGGCAGAAAGTCATATTGGGTTTGTTATGTTTTTATAAGACTTTTGCCTTTCGGCAGAAGTCTATTGGGTTTGTTTGTTTTTATTAGGACTTTGCCTAAAGCAGAAGTCCTATGGTTTGTTATGTTTATTATTATGATTCTTTTCTTCTTCCTAACTAACCGCTTATTTTTATATGTTGCAATAGGCCTAGGACGATGAAATTTTTATGGCTTATTAGTCACGTGAGGAAATTTTGATTTCAATGATTTTCAGCACCCTATGACGTCACATGACGTCACAGCTAAAAATAGTGAAAAATGGTGTTCGCGCTCTACAGCCGTCATTTATGGTCGGATTTTCTTCAAATTTTCACAGATGGTGCAACTTGAATCAAAGGTGTGCATATCCTGTCAGCTAACCGAAAATCCGAAAAACCGAAGTTCTGTGGCTGAAATAAGATTCGAACATAGGACCGAAAATTTCATTTTAGGATTAAAGAGCTTCAGGATGAGATAGAAAGTTGAAACTTACACAGTTTGCAGTTCTGCAAAATGTCAACATATATTTTTAATCGTGACGTCATATGACGTCATGTGACGTCATAGGCATACTTCTTAATTTTCATTTTAGGGCAATGATTTCGACATGATGCCAGTTGTTCAGAATAATGAAAATTTCAGAGTCATGAGAGTAAAGTATGCGCTTTTGAACAAAAGCATCTTCAGCACCCTATGACGTCACATGACGTCACAGCTAAAAATAGTGAAAAATGGTGTTCGCGCTCTACAGCCGTCATTTATGGTTGGATTTTCTTCAAATTTTCACAGATGGTACATCTTGAATCAAAAGTGTGCATATCCTGTCAGCTAACCGAAATTGCGAAAGACCGAAGTTCTGTGGCTGAAATAAGATTCGAACATAGGACCGAAAATTTCATTTTAGGGTTAAAGAGCTTCAGGATGAGATAGAAAGTTGAAACTTACACAGTTTGCAGTTCTGCAGAATTTCTACATTTATTTTGAGTCTTGACTTCATATGACGTCATGTGACGTCATAGGCATACTTCTTAATTTTCATTTTAGGGCAATGATTTCGACATGATGCCAGTTGTTCAGAATAATGAAAATTTCAGAGTTATGACATAAAGTATGCGCTTTTGAACAAAAGCATTTTCAGCACCCTATGACGTCACATGACGTCACAGCTAAAAATAGTGAAAAATGGTGTTCGCGCTCTACAGCCGTCATTTATGGTCGGATTTTCTTCAAATTTTCACAGATGGTACATCTTGAAACTACGGTTTGCATATCCTGTCAGCTAACCGAAGTTCCGAAAGACCGAAGTTCTGTGGCTGAAATAAGATTCGAACATAGGACCGAAAATTTCATTTTAGGATTAAAGAGCTTCAGGATGAGATAGAAAGTTGAAACTTACACAGTTTGCAGTTCTGCAGAATTTCTACATTTATTTTGAGTCTTGACTTCATATGACGTCATGTGACGTCATAGGCATACTTCTTAATTTTCATTTTAGGGCAATGATTTCGACATGATGCCAGTTGTTCAGAATAATGAAAATTTCAGAGTTATGACATTAAAGTATGCGCTTTTGAACAAAAGCATTTTCAGCACCCTATGACGTCACATGACGTCACAGCTAAAAATAGTGAAAAATGGTGTTCGCGCTCTACAGCCGTCATTTATGGTCGGATTTTCTTCAAATTTTCACAGATGGTACATCTTGAAACTACGGTTTGCATATCCTGTCAGCTAACCGAAGTTCCGAAAGACCGAAGTTCTGTGGCTGAAATAAGATTCGAACATAGGACCGAAAATTTCATTTTAGGATTAAAGAGCTTCAGGATGAGATAGAAAGTTGAAACTTACACAGTTTGCAGTTCTGCAGAATTTCTACATATATTTTGAGTGGTGACGTCATATGACGTCATGTGACGTCATAGGCATACTTCTTAATTTTCATTTTAGGGCAATGATTTCGACATGATGCCAGTTGTTCAGAATAATGAAAATTTCAGAATTATGACAGTAAGGTATGCGCTTTTGAACAAAAGCATCTTCAGCACCCTATGACGTCACATGACGTCACAGCTAAAAATAGTGAAAAATGGTGTTCGCACTCTACAACCGTCATTTATAGTCGGATTTTCATCAAATTTTCACAGATGGTACATCTTGAAACTAAGGTGTGCATCTCCTGTCAGCTTACCGAAATTCCGAAAGACCGAAGTTCTGTGGCTGAAATAAGATTCGAACATAGGACCGAAAATTTCATTTTAGGATTAAGAGCTTCAGGATGAGATAGAAAGTTGAAACTTACACAGTTTGCAGTTCTGCAGAATTTCTACAGATATTTTGAGTCGTGACGTCATATGACGTCATGTGACGTCATAGGCATATTTCTTAATTTTCATTTTAGGGCAATGATTTCGACATGATGCCAGTTGTTCAGAATAATGTAAATTTCAGAGTTATGACAGTAATGTATGCGCTTTTGAACAAAAGCATTTTCAGCACCTTTTGACGTCTCATGACGTCTCAGCTAAAAATAGTGAAAAATGGTGTTCGCGCTCTACAGCCGTCATTTATGGTCGGATTTACTTTAAATTTTCACAGATGGTACAGCTTGAAACTAAGGTGTGCATATCCTGTCAGCTAACCGAAATTCCGAAAGACCGAAGTTCTGTGGCTGAAATAAGATTCGAACATAGGACCGAAAATTTCATTTTAGGATTAAGAGCTTCAGGATGAGATAGAAGTTGAAACTTACACAGTTTGCAGTTCTGCAGAATTTCTACAAAATTTTGAGTCGTGACGTCATATGACGTCATGTGACGTCATAGGCATACTTCTTAATTTTCATTTTAGGGTAATGATTTCGACATGATAGCTGTTTCAGAATAATGAAAATTTCAGAGTTATGACAGTAAGTATTCGCTTTTGAATAAAAGCATCTACAGCACCCTATGACGTTATGTGACGTCACAGTTTAAAATAGTGAAAAATGGTGTTCACGCTCTACAGCTGCCATTTATGGCCGGATTTGTTCAAATTTCACAGATGTATATCTTGAAACTAAGGTGTGCATACCCTGTCAGTTAACAGAAATTTCGAAAGACCGAAGTTCTGTGGCTGAAATAAGATTCGAACATAGGACCGAAAATTTCATTTTAGGATTAAAGAGCTTCAGGATGAGAAAGTTGAAACTTACACAGTTTGCAGTTCTGCAGAATTTCTAATATATTTTGGAGTCTTGACGTCATATGACGTCATAAGCATACTTCTAATTTTCATTTTAGGCAATGATTTTGACGTGATGCCAGTTGTTCAGAATAATGAAAATTTCAGAGTTAGACAGTAGAGTATGCGCTTCAGAACAAAAGAATTTTCAGCCCTATGACTCATTGACGTCAAGCTAAAAGAAGTCATACGAAAAAAAAAGAAAAAAGTAAGGGTTAGAGAATTAATAATATTCTTTCTCACGGAATTAATCTTGAATTTTTTAAATTTTAGCAGAAAGTCTATCATCGTATCACGATGAAATCTAGTTATTTTATTCTATTCTTTTTTTCTTCCTCTTGTATTTGTGTTAATTTCGGTTGTTGCCAATGGCCAGAACAATGAAAATTTTATGGCTATTTCAAACATGAGATTTCGAATGGAATGAATTTCATATTCATATGACGTCACATAACGTTCAGATTGAGTCAGGTGAAAAGTTTGTACGCGGTCTACAGCCATTATTTATGGACGATTTTCATCAAAATTTCACGAATGTGTTTGTTAGCTCTGTTGGCATCCGTGTCCGTTTTCAAAATTCGAAATTCCATGGTTCTATAGCGAATCAAGATTCGAACAAGGTCGTAATTTTTAAATGCTTATAAAATCTGTCTATTTAAGATAGAAAGTTGATATTTAGTCAGTATATAGGACTCTAGAAGTTTTAACATTTTGTGAAATAAAATGTCATATGACGTCACGTGACGTCATTATATGATAATGTTTTTCTAATTTAACAAGGGTATTTCTATATGTTGAAATTGTCGAAGGGCATTGAAAATTTAATGACATATGCTTCAAATGCTGAAATTTTGAGTTCTATGATTTTCATATGCCTATGACGTCATATGACGTCACACTTGAAATATGCAACAAAAGTTTGTACGCGGTCTACAGCCATTGTTTATGAACCGATTTTCATAAAATTTTCACAGAATGTGTATATTAAGTTCTAGTTGTGCATCTCGGTGTCCGTTTTTCAAAATTCGAAAAGTCCATGGTTCTATAGCGAATTCAAGATTCGAACCAAGGTCGTAAATTTTTAAATGCTTATAAAATCGGTCCTATTTGAGATAGAAAAGTAATATTTGGTCAGTATATAGGTCTCTGGGAGTCTTAAACATTTTGTGAAAATAAACGTCATATGACGTCACGTGACGTCATTATATGATAATGTATTTCTAATATTAACAAGAGTATTTCTATATGTTGAAATTGTCGAAGGGCAATGAAAATTTAATGACAGATGATTCAGACGCTGGAATTTCGATTTCAATGATTTTCAGAAGCCATATGACGTCACATTTGAATTTGACTACGAAAGATTGTACACGGTCCAGAGCCATTATTTATGGGCCGATTTTTATCAAATTTTCACAGAATGTGTATATTACGTTCTTATTGTGTATACCGGTTTCCGTTTTTCAAAATTCGAAAAGTTCAAGCATATATGGCGGATCCAAGATTCGAACCAAGGACGTCAATTTTTAAATGCTTATAAAAACTGTCCTATTTGAGATAGAAAGTTTAAATTTTGTCAGTTAGTAGGTCTCTGGGTGTCTAACAATTATTTGAAAATAAACGTCATATGACGTCACGTGACGTCATTTTATTATTATTATTATTCTTTTCTTCTTCCTAACTAAACGCTTATTTTAATATGTTGCAATAGTCCTAGGACGATGAAATTTTTATGGGTTATTAGTCACGTGAGGAAATTTTGATTTCAATGATTATCAGCAGCCTATGACGTCACATGACGTCACAGCTAAAAATAGTGAAAAATGATGTTCGCGCTCTACAGCCGTCATTTATGGTCGGATTGTCTTCAAATTTTCACAGATGGTACATCTTGAAACTAAGGTGTACATATCCTGCCAGCTTACCGAAATTCCGAAAAACCGAAGTTCTGTGGCTGAAGTAATATTAGAACATAGGACCGAAAATTTCATTTTAGGATTAAAGAGCTTCAGGATGAGATAGAAAGTTGAAACTTACACAGTTTGCAGTTCTGCAGAATTTCTACAAATATTTTGAGTCGTGATGTCATATGACGTTATGTGATGTCATAAGCATACTTTTTAATTTTTATTTTAGGGCAATGATTTCGACATGATGCCAGTTGTTCAGAATAATGAATATTTCAGAGTTATGACAGTAAAGTATGCGCTTTTAAAGAAAAGCATCTTCAGCACCCTATGACGTCATATGACGTCACAGCTAAAAATAGTGAAAAATGGTGTTCGCGCTCTACAGCCGTCATTTATGGTCGGATTTTCCTCAAATTTTCACAGATGGTACATCTTCAATCAAAGGTGTGCATATCCTGTCAGCTAACCGAAATTCCGAAAGACCGAAGTTCTGTGGCTGAAATAAGATTCGAACATAGGACCGAAAATTTCATTTTAGGATTAAAGAGCTTCAGGATGAGATAGAAAGTTGAAACTTACACAGTTTGCAGTTCTGCAGAATTTCTACAAATATTTTCAGTCAGAACGTCATATGACGTCATGTGACGTCATAAGCATACTTCTTAATTTTCATTTTAGGGCAATGATTTTGACATGATGCCAGTTGTTCAGAATAATGAAAATTTCAGAGTTATGAAAGTAAAGTATACGCTTTTGAACAAAAGCATCTTGAGCACCCTATGACGTCACATGACGTCACAGCTAAAAATAGTGAAAAATGGTGTTCGCGCTCTACAGCCGTCATTTATGGTCGGATTTTCTTCAAATTTTCACAGATGGTACATCTTGAAACAAAGGTGTGCATATCCTGTCAGCTAACCGAAATTCCGAAAGACCGAAGTTCTGTGGCTGAAATAAGATTCGAACATAGGACCGAAAATTTCATTTTAGGATTAAAGAGCTTCAGGATGAGATAGAAAGTTGAAACTTACACAGTTTGCAGTTCTGCAAAATTTCTACAAATTTTTGGAGTCGGAACGTCATATGACGTCATGTGACGTCATAAGCATACTTCTTAATTTTCATTTTAGGGCAATGATTTCGACATGATGCCAGTTGTTCAGAATAATGAAAGTTTCAGAGTTATGAAACTAACGTATGCGCTTTTGAACAAAAGCATCTTCAGCACCCTATGACGTCACATGACGTCACAGCTAAAAATAGTGAAAAATGGTGTTTGCGCTCTACAGCCGTCATTTATGGTCGGATTTTCTTCAAATTTTCACAGATGGTACATTTTGAAACTAAGGTGTGCATATCCTGTCAGCTAACCGAAATTCCGAAAGACCGAAGTTCTGTGGCTGAAATAAGATTCGAACATAGGACCGAAAATTTCATTTTAGGATTAAAGCGCTTCAGAAAGAGACAGAAAGTTGAAACTTACACAGTTTGTAGTGCGACAGAATTTCTACATATATTTTCAGTCAGAACGTCACATGACGTCATATGACGTCATAAGCATACTTCTTAATTTTCATATTAGGGCAATGATTTCGACATGATGCCAGTTGTTCAGAATAATGAAAATTTCAGAGTTATGAAAGTAAAGTATACGCTTTTGAACAAAAGAATTTTCAGCACCCTTTGACGTCATGTGACGTCAGAGCTAAAAAAAAATGAAAAATGGTGTTCACGCTCTACAGCCGCCATTTATGGTCGGATTTTCTTCAAATTTTCACAGATTGTACATCTGGAAACTAAGGTGTGCATATCATGTCAGCTAACCGAAATTCCGAAATACCGAAGTTATGTGGCTAAAATAAGATTCGAACATAGGACCGAAAATTTCATTTTAGGATTAAAGAGCTTCAGGATGAAATAGAAAGTTGAAACTTACAAAGTTTGCAGTTCTTCATAATTTCTTAACATATTTAGAGTCGTGACGTCAAATGTCGTCATGTGACGTCATAAGCATACTTCTTAATTTTCATTTTAGAGCAATGATTTCGACATAATGCCAGTTGTTCAGAATAATGAAAATTTCAGAGTTATGACAACAAAGTATGCGCTTTTGAACAAAAGCATCTTCAGCACCCTATGACGTCAGGTGACGTCTGAGCTAAAAATAGTGAAAAATGGTGTTAACGCTCTACAGCCGCCATTTATGGTCGGATTTTCTTCAAATTTTTACAGATTGTACATCTTGAAACTAAGGTGTTCATATCGTGTCAGCTAACCGAAATTCCGAAAGACCGAAGTTCTGTGGCTGAAATAAGATTCGAACATAGGACCGAAAATTTCATTTTAGGATTAAAGAGCTTCAGGATGAGATAGAAAGTTGAAACTTACACAGTTTGCAGTTCTGCAGCATTTCTACAAATATTTAGAATCGTGACGTCATAGGACGTCATAAGCATACCACTTAATTTTAATTTGGGGCAATGATTTCGACATGATGCCAGTTGTTCAGAATAACGAAAATTTCAGAGTTATGACAGTAAAATATGCCCTTTTGAACAAAAGCATCTTTAGCACACTATGACGTCATGTGACGTCAGAGCTAAATATAGTGAAAAATGGTGTTCACGCTCTACAGCCGCTATTTATGGTCGGATTTTCTTCAAATTTTCACAGATGGTACATCTTGAAAGTTAGGTGTGCATATCCTGTCAGCTAATCGAAATTCCGAAAGACCGAAGTTCTGTGGCTGAAATAAGATTCGAACATAGGACTGAAAATTTCATTTTAGGATTAGAGAGCTTCAGGATGAGATAGAAAGTTGAAACTTAAACAGTTTGCAGTTCTGCAGAATTTCTACATATGTTTAGAGTTATGATATCATATGACGTCATGTGACGTCACAGACTAATACTTAGTTCTTATCATTTGCACTAATTTCGGAATATAATGTCAATTGTTCAGCATGAACATGAAATACTACCAGAGGTGAGTCATTACATGAAACTTCTATCTCCTGCTTTTTGCATTAACACAGCTTGCAGAAAGTCCTATCATTCGTTTTCACGAATGACATCTAGTTCTTTTTTTCTTCCTCTTATATTTGTGTTAATTTCGAGGTGTTGCCATTGACTCAGAACAATGAAAATTTCATGGCATATATTTCAAACCATGAGCTTTCGGATGCACTGAAGTTTATATTCATATGACGTCATATAACGTCAGATTTGACGTCAGGTGAAAATGTTTGTACGCGGTCTACAGCCATTATTTCTGGACCGATTTTCATCAAAATTTCACAGAATGTGTATGTTAGGCTCTAGTTGTGCATCCCGGTGTCCGTTTTACCAAATTCGAAAAGACAAATGTTTTATGGCGAATCCAAGATTCGAACTTATGACGTCAAATTTCAAATGCGTATAAAATCGCTTCCAGATAAGCTAGAAAGCTGATATTTGGACTGAATATTAGTCTCTCTATCTTCTTTATATTCTGAAAAGATGAACGCCATATGGCGTCACATGACATCATAATGCTAATAAAACTTTCGTATAAAAACTTAACGGTTTTTAAGCCCTGTAGGCTTTATTTTTTGTATGATTTGCTTGAAGTTTTGTCTGAAGATGCAGTATTAGATTCTATGGAGCCATGTCACTTCCGTTTTCGGAAAATCCCAAAGGTCAAGGTCATATATCAATTATCGGGTTTTTCTTCGGCCTTAAATATCTCAAAAACGGTAAATATTCTATCGAGACACTATGTGTATAATTTGTAGTGCTTGGAAAGACCTTTCAGAAGATATTTAGTTTTTGATGATCGGGGTTGAATCGGTTGAGTTATGACGGAAAAATGAAAATTTGGTAACCCCCAGTGTGTTTAACAGTTTATATCTCGAAATCCTTTGATTTTTGAAAATATGATGATGAATATCATTTGTAGAGCAATGTTTGGCCGTTCTTTTGATGCTTAAAGTTTAATGATTGGCCAAAGATTCATGGAGTTACGGGGAAAAACGAAATTCGTGCATATAGCTTTGGTGATTTTTTCATTCTTCAGGAGGTTTAAAAGCTTCTATCTCAAAAAGTATTAAAAATATTCCCAAACATAAAGCGTGTGAAATGTAGAGAATTTTCAGACGATTATTTTAGTACCTTAAGTTTTGAAATTGATCAAAGTATAAGGAATTTACATCAAAATTAAATGTAGAATTTCAGCGATTTTCCGGTTTGGTTTTATATCTTAATAATCATTTGGAATAACTGCACACATTTAGCGAATGAGATGTAGAGAATTTTAAGACGATTATTTTGGTACCTAGTGTTTTGAAATTGATTAAAGTATAAGGAAGTTACATCAAAAATACGAATTTAAACCCAAATGTAAGAATTTTCAGAAAATATCCTACTTTCGCTTTCACCTTAATTGAAGCATTTTCGGAAAATGTAAGTTTACAGATATGTATTAGTCATATAAATTGCAAAATAAACTTTTTACTAATATCATATTGATATTACTGGCTAAACAAGTGTTGACAATAATTTAATGGTGTGTCAATTCTATTCTTTATCAATATAGTAGAGTGCAGTAGAGTCCCCAAAGCAACAACCGGAAGTAAAGAAATAAAAAGGTTGCACTCGTGTAAAAAGTTGTTTGCAAATTAAAACTTTTAAAAATACAATGTTTTACCAATAATCAAACGGATTTACTTGGCATAAACCTTAATTATGACTTGTAAAAGTGGATCAAGCTGGAAATGACATGTAAACCACACTGAATATCTAAATACAGACGATGTGACACGGCGGATTAGAGAAATTCCTGGCGTAATGCATTAATTTGGCTAGTTGATAAGTCAAATAAGTCAGTCAACTGTCAAAATTTATGTGATTTGTCAGAGAAAGCTGCAATCAAGAGCCAAGAGAAATAAAAAGATAAGTAAAATAAGTAATGCCTTGGCATTACATTATTGCCTTTTTAAAAACCTGAATGCACTTTTTTCTTATATATATGCCTGTGGTAAAATTCTTTTTTAAATTTATTTATTTTTGTTAATCAAAAAATAGGAAAAAAAGAAATGCTGAATGGATGTTTATTTTATTGTTTATTGCTCTTTCTTTTTTACATCTTGTAGGTTTTGATTTTGAACATATTCTGTCGTAATGCGACAACCATCAAATTACAGGTCATCTTTACTTAACAAATGTCCAATTATACTGCTAGTTCATTGGTGTTAAAATTTACATAAAATTTCCAAAACAAAAACTCTGTTAAGATTATATAATAGCAAAGGATTTCAATCATGTACTTGGAGAATATATACACACGCGTGTGTATTTCAGTGCATGTAAACATAGGTCCCAGTAGGGATTATGATATGTTGGCAAATAAAAGCATGTTGCACATCAACAGGCTAGTCGCAAGCGCATGGGGAAAACCCATTATGAAACCATTATGAAGTTGAACTGAGTAAACGGTTAAGACAAATCATTAACCGTGATAATCTGAGTTTCAATGTATGAAATATTCATGCGTCCGAGGAGACGCACATAATTTTAATTTTTAAAGTGTGCGTCCTCGAGAGAGATCTGATTTACATGTAACTTAGTGTTTTATATATTTACGCACACATGAACTTGAATTACTGATTTTCATTATGGCAAAAATATGTATGCTTAATATTCAAAAAAATTAAAAAAAAAAATTGTGTAAAAAAAAAAAAAAAAAAAAAGGGCTCAAACCTACAATTTATATATTGTCGGCTATTGCTGGAATTTCCACCAGTTATGGTTCGAAATATCTAAGCATGAATTGGGAATTTGCCTTCTGCATAATTATTATCTGTTTTCATTACAGTTTATTAAATACAATATCTCCAGCATCTATTTTCAATACATTTTATTTAGTTTTAATCGCAATCATTCTGAGTCTGAAATAAACATGAAAATTGTCACCATTGAGTGTTAAGAGAGAAAATAAATTTTGGACTTTTTTCTCTGTGTAGTAAAAAAGAGGGAAATCTATAAATAAAAAATTTCTTAATATAGCCCCAAACTGTTGTCAAATCCAAAATGTTTGCTTCCTTAGAACAGTTTTGCAAGCAACCCTGTTCTAAAAACCTTAAGATTTTATATTAATTAATATGATACTAGGTTTTTGTTGATTTATTTTGAAATGAAAACCCCTGTATACCAGCACAAATGGAAGAGAATCAGCCTGTTGGTCGGTTGGTTGGTCAGTCGGTTGGTTGGTCAGTCAGTCATGCAGTATTTAAGCAAAATCTTGTCCGGTACTTTCAGCCATTTCACCTGATACTTGGCATAAATATTTATCAGAACAGGGCTACAGATAAGGTTTGAGGTCAATTGGGTATTTACTCATCAATTTTCAAGGAATTGGGTTTTCACAATTTTAATTGAGTAATGAAAATATGGTTACTCCATCAAAATTAAGTCAATTACTTTTTTTTCATCAACTTAATTTTGGAATTGAAATAACAGTACATGTTCTTACTGGTATATGCGCCTGCTGTCCTTGTATGCAACATTGTCAATTTAACAATTATCATATGCAGGATTTATCATTAGCTCCTCAACAATTAAATAAAAAAAACAACATTCAATCATATTTGATCTTCCTGATCCAAAGATTTAGCACTTTTAAATATTGAATTAAAACATACTATTTACTGATAAACACGGAATTGGATGCTATCGACTCTATCTCAACTTCCAGATCGTCAATTATTGTGACACAAATGCCTGATGTTTGGTTTGCAGTGCTAGGTATCTACTCAGTGTTTTTTTTAAACGTTTACCCGTTTCTTCCTGCCTTATGTAACCATATTTGAAGCAAACAAATAGAAAAGAGCAAACAAATAGAAAAGCGTCAGATGAACAAATAAGACAGACTGGATTTATGTTTTACTTGAATGGAACCCAAAGTAGGAAATTACCGGAAATCATTTGAAGACTATTTTGCGGATTCGCAAGTAACCAGTCAAACATATATGAGTATTTGTAAACATCACTCTGTTTCAAAATGTTGCATGCCAGTACTTTTTAATATTTTGGATATTTGAGAAATTTAATTTTAATTGCTTTTTGATAATCTAGAATTTTAAAAGAATTGGGTTTTTATCTATTTTATTTGTGTAATTACGCAAATACGCAGCTTATCTTGACCCCTGACAGAAGAACTAAATGTGCAAGACGCAAATTTCACTTCATTCCCACAAGAATTACAATGTTATTGCCCCTGAATCAACTTGAAATGTCTTGTCCAGTGCATTCCTCTTTCAATTTCAGTCTAATTCATCTAATACTTTGCAAAAAATGTTCTTCATTAGCAGTAGATGTACAAGACGCAAAATTCACTTCGTTCCCACGAGGATGACGGAGTTATTGCCCCTGATTTGACTTTAAATATTTGTGACGCGAACTTCATTTCTTAACCAACTCGGTTCAAATGTTGTGTGTGAATTGATAATCAGGTGGATAGGTGCATGTCATAAATTTCACTTGAGTTGTTTCAATTATTGCCCTGGTTTCATTTTTGCATTATCTCCCTTTGGTTAATTTTGTTTTTCTTGTCCTGAACATTGCTCAAATATTATACAATGTATTGACTTGAAATTTAAAATGTAACCAGAATCTGATGGCAACTAGGAAAACTGCAGTGTCCAAGAACTGTAACTCTACCTGGTCCCATTTTAAGCTCACCTGAGCACAACGGGCTCAAGGGTGAGCTTTTGTGATGGCCCTTCGTTCGTCGTGCGTCGTCAACAATTTGGCTTGTTAACACTCTAGAGGCCATATTTTTAGGCAAATCTTCATGAAACTTGGTCAGAATGTTTGTCTCAATAAAATCTTGGACAAGTTTGAAATTGGGTCATGTGGGGTCAAAAAGTAGGTCACGAGGTCAAATCTTAGAAAAACCTTGTTTACACTCTAGAGGCCACATTTTTTGCCCAATCTTCATGAAACTTGGTCAGAATGTTTGTTTCCATAAAATCTTTGACAAGTTCGAATTTGGGTCATATGGGGTCAAAAAGTAGGTCATGAGGTCAAAACTTAGAAAAACCTTGTTAACACTCTAGAGGCCACATTTTTGGCCCAATCTTTATGAAACTTGGTCAGAATGTTTCTTTCCATCAAATCTTGGACAAGTTCGAATTTTGGACATGTGGGGTCAAAAAGTAGGTCATGAGGTCAAATCTTATAAATAACCTTGTTTACACTCCATAGGCCACATTTTTGGCCATATCTTCATGAAACTTGGTCAGAATGTCTGTTTCCATAAAATCTTGGACAAGTTCAAAAGTGGGTCATGTGGGGTCAAAAAGTAGGTCAATATGAAAAATCCAACATATGTTGCTCATTTATAATCAGGTGAGCGATTCAGGGCCATCATGGCCCTCTTGTTTAATTATCTCCCTTTGTTAAATAGCTTTTTTTTTCTTGTCTCGACATTAACTTGAATATTATACATGGTATTTACTTGAAACATAAAATGTAAACAGATGGCGACTAAGAGAAGTGCAATGTCTAAGAACTATGACTACACTTTTATACTGCTGTGCCAAATAACCATAACTGATTCTCTATCCACTTTAAAAAATGACTTTATTTACTTATTGATTGCTATCATATATAATATACTATGTATACAGGTGCTTATCTATGCTCTGCCTGGAGTGTGGCTTCTCCTGTATCAAAGCATTTTGTGGAGGTATTAATCATCCACAGTGCAGACATAGGTGCCAATATCAGTGCTATATTGCCCCGATAACTTCTGCTGACTGGGTATATTCTGTAGTTAAAGACAACTAGCATATCATATGACATCATAGACGCTAGATTTGACGTCAGTTAAACCGTTTGTACGCGCTCTGCAGAATTTATTTTTGAATGGATTTTCTAGTAAATTCACAGAAGGTATAAGTTAGGATTTTGTTGTGCATCCTTACTTTCATTTCCAAAATACTGAAAGGACCGAGGTTCTGTGGTGAAACCAAGTTAAATTAAATTTAGTACAATCTGACTAAAGTACACGATCTTCCTACAATCTTATGTAGCGTAGCGTTTATATAGGAGATGACTTTAATCAGATTGAGCACTCCATATGAGATAAAAAGCTGAAATTCACACATATTGTAATTTTAAAGGTTTTCTTCAGATTTTCATAGGCCGGACGTCATTTGACATCATAGGTTATTATTTGTTTTCATTTCTCGTGCAAAAAAATTCAGTGTGATCCCAATGGTCCAGAACTACAAAATTTCATAGCCGAGTTAAATTTGTAGCCGATCTGAAACATTATAAATTGATGAATTTTTTGAAAATTTTCAAAGAATGTATAGGTTACACTCTAGATACCTAATATTTTCTGCGTATTCCGTATTAATAATTTTCAGTTTGATTGAGTTTTAAGCGGTTTGCAGAAAGTCCTATCGTTTGCCGTGCAAACGAAATCTAGTTAGGACTTTCTGCCCTTTCGGCAGAAAGTCCTATTGGGTTTGTTATGTTTTTTATTATTCTTATTCTTCTATTCTTTTTTTCTTCCTCTTATATTTGTGTTAATTTCGATGTGTTGCCAATGGCCCAGAACAATGAAAATTTTATGGCATATATTTCAAACCATGTGCTTTCGAATGCAATGAATTTCATCTTCATATGACGTCATATAACGTCAGATTTGACGTCAGGTGAAAAAGTTTGTACGCGGTCTACAGCCATTATTTCTGGGACGATTTTCATCAAATTTCACAGAATGTGTATGTTAGGCTCTAGTTGTGCCTTCCGGTGTCCGCTTTTCAAAATTTAAAAACGCAATGGTTCTATGGCGAGTCAAAGATTCGAACCATTGACGTCAAATTTCAAATGCGTATAAAATCGTTTCTAGATGAGCTAGAAAGATAATATTTGGACAGGATATATGTCTTAATGTTTCCTTTATATTTTCAGAAGATGAATGTCGTATGACGTCATATGACGTGATGAGGTGGAAAGTAATTTCTAAATTTTACGTGTTAATTTTTATATGTTGAAAATATCCGAGCACCTTAAAAATTTAATAGCCTATGCTTCAGATAAAACATGTTTCATTTCGATCATTTCCATTTGTCTATGACGTGTTTTGACGTCAAACTTGACGTCGTCTTAAAATATTTGTACGCTGTCTACAGCCATTATTTCTGGGCCGATTTTCACCAAAATTTCACAGGATGTGTATGTTAGGCTCTAGTTGTGCCTTCCGGTGTCCGTTTTTCAAAATTTAAAAAGGCAATGGTTCTATGGCGAGTCAAAGATTCGAACCATTGACGTCAAATTTCAAATGCGTATAAAATCGTTTCCAGATGAGCTAGAAAGATGATATTTGGACAGGATATAAGTCTTTAGGTTTCCTTTATATTCTCAGAAGATGAATGTCGTATGACGTCATATGACGTCATGAGGTGAAAAGTAATTTCTAAATTTTACGTGTTAATTTTTATATGTTGAAAACGTCCGAGCACCTTAAAAATGTAATAATATATGCTTCAGATAAAACTTTTTTTTTATTTCAATCATTTCCATTTGTCTATGACGTGTTTTGACGTCAAACTTGACGTCGTCTTAAAATATTTGTACGCTGTCTACAGCCATTTTTTCTGGGCCGATTTTCACCAAAATTTCACAGAATTTGTATGTTAGGCTCTAGTTGTGCCTTCCGGTGTCCGTTTTTCAAAATTTAAAAAGGCAATGGTTCTATGGCGAGTCAAAGATTTGAATCATTGACGTCAAATGTCAAATGCGTATGAAATCACTTCCAGATGAGCTAGAAAGCTAATAATTGAATAGGATATAAGTCTCTAAGATTTCTTTAGATATCGAGAGAATTAACTTCATTTAACGTCATATGACGTCATGAGGTGAAAAGAAATTTCTAATTATTACGTTTTAAATTCTATATGTTGAAAACGTCCGAGCACCTTGAAAATCCAATAGCTTAAGCTTCAGATAAAACATTTTGCATTTCAATGATTTTCATTTGCCTATGACGTGTCTTGACGTCAAACTTGACGTCGTCTTATAATGTTTGTACGCGGCCTACAGCCATTATTTCTGGACCGATTTTCATCAAAATTTCACAGAATGTGTATGTTAGGCTCTAGTTGTGCCTTCCGGTGTCCGTTTTTTCAAAATTTAAAAACGCAATGATTTTATGGCAAATCCAAGATTCGAACTTTTGACGTCAAATTTCAAATGCGTTTAAATCGCTTCCAGATGAGCTAGAAAGCTTATATGTGGATAGTATATAAGTCTCCAAGTCTGCTTTATATTCTATGAAGATTAACGTCATATGACGTCATATAAGATTGAAATTTTAACGTTTTTTTCTTCTTCCTAACTAAACGCTTATTTTTATATGTTGCAATAGTCCTAGGACGATGAAATTTTTATGGCTTATTAGTCACGTGAGGAAATTTTGATTTCAATGATTTTCAGAACCCTATGACGTCACATTACGTCACAGCTAAAAATAGTGAAAAATGGTGTTCGCGCTCTACAGCCGTCATTTATGGTCGGATTTTCTTCAAATTTTCACAGATGGTACATCTTGAATCAAAGGTGTGCATATCTTGTCAGCTAACCGAAATTCCGAAAGACCGAAGTTCTGTGGCTGAAATAAGATTCGAACATAGGACCGAAAATTTCATTTTAGGATTAAAGAGCTTCAGGATGAGATAGAAAGTTGAAACTTACACAGTTTGCAGTTCTGCAGAATTTCTACAAATATTTTGAGTCGTGACGTCATATGACGTCATGTGACGTCATAAGCATACTTCTTAATTTTCATTTTAGGGCAATGATTTCGACATGATGCCAGTTGTTCAGAATAATGAAAATTTCAGAGTTATGAAAGCAAAGTATTTGCTTTTGAACAAAAGCATCTTCAGCACCCTATGACGTCACATGACGTCACAGCAAAAAATAGTGAAAAATGGTGTTCGCGCTCTACAGCCGTCATTTATGGTCAGATTTTCTTCAAATTTTCACAGATGGTACCTTTTGAAACTCAGGTGTGCATATCCTGTCAGCTAACCAAACTTCCAAAAGACTGAAGTTCTGTGGCTGAAAAAAGGTTCGAACATAGAACCGAAAATTTCATTTTAGGATTAAAGAGCTTGAGGATGAGATAGAAGGTTGAACCTTACACAGTTTGCAGTTCTGCAGAATTTCTACATATATCTTGAGTTTTGACGTCATATGACGTCTTGTGACGTCATAAGCATACTTCTTAATTTTCATTTTAGGTCAATGATTTTGACATGATGCCAGTTGTTCAGAATAACGAAAATTTCAGAGTTATGATAGTAAAGTATGCCCTTTTGAACAAAAGCATCTTTAGCACACTATGACGTCATGTGACGTCAGAGCTAAAAATAGTGAAAAATGGTGTTCACGCTCTACAGCCGCCATTTATGGTCGGATTTTCTTCAAATTTTCACAGATGGTACATCTTGAAAGTTAAGTGTGCATATCCTGTCAGCTAACCGAAATTCCGAAAGACCGAAGTTCTGTGGCTGAAATAAGATTCGAACATTGGATCGAAAATTTCATTTTAGGATTAGAGAGCTTCAGGATGAGATAGAAATTTGAAACGTAAACAGTTTGCAGTTCTGCAGAATTTCTACATATGTTTAGAGTTATGACGTCATATGACGTCATGTGACGTCACAGACTAATACTTAGTTTTCTCATTTGCACTAATTTCGGAATATAATTTCAATTGTTCAGCATGAACATGAAATACTACCAGAGGTGAGTCATTAATGAGCTTCTATTTCTTTTATATTATTCATGCGTAATTAAAAAATTATATAATTTTCATATGCCTATGACGTCATATGACGTCACACTTGGCAATTTGCTACAAAAGTTTGTACGCGGTCCAGAGCGATAATAAATATACCGATTTTTATCAAATTTTCACAGAATGTGTATATTAAGTTCTAGTTGTGCATCTCGTTGTCCGTTTTTCAAAATTCGAAAAGCACACGGTTCTATGGCGAATGCAAGATTCAAACCAAGGACGTGAAATTGATAAATGCTCATAAAATCGTCCCTAAATGAGACAGAAGGTTGATATTTTGTCAGTATATAGATCTCCGATAGATTTAAATATTTTGTGAAAATGGACGTCTTGTGACGTCATATGACGTCATCAAATTTCTCATTTTTAAACAGATAATTATATATGTCAATATAGTCCAAGGACAATGAAATTTTGATGTCATATTCTCCAAGAAATGTTATTTTGATTTCTATGATTTTCATATCTCTATGACGTCATATGACGTCACAATTGAAATAAGCTACAAAAGTTTGTACGCGGTCCAGAGCCATTATTAATGAACCGATTTTCATCAAATTTTCACAGAATATGTATATTATGTTCTAGTTGTGCATCCCGGTGTCCGTTTTTCAAAATTCGAAAAGTCCAAGGTTCTATAGCGATTCCAAGATTCGAACCAAGGTCGTAAATTTTCAAATTCTTATAAAATCGGTCCTATTTGAGATAGAAAGATGATATTGGGTCAGTATATAGGTCTCTAAGAGACTTAAACATTTTGTGAAAAAAAATGTCATATGACGTCACGTGACGTCATTATATGTTCATGAATTTTAATTCTAACAGGATTATTTCTATATGTTGAAATTTTTGAAGGGCAATGAAAATTTAACCCCGCATGCTTGAGATACTGAAATTTCGATTTCAATGATTTTCAGAAGCCTATGACGTCATATGACGTCACATTTGAAATTGACTACAAAAGTTTGTACACGGTTCAGAGCCATTATTAATGGGCCGATTTTCATTAAAATTATCACAAAATGTGTATATTAAGTTCTAGTTGTGCATCCCGGGATCCGTTTTGCAAAATTCGAAAAGTCCATGGTTCTATAGCGAATTCAAGATTCGAACCAAGGTCGTCAATTTTTAAATGCTTATAAAATCGGTCCTATTTGAGATAGAAAAGTGATATTTGGTCAGTATATAGGTCTCTGGGAGTCTTAAACAGTTTGTGAAAATAAATGTCATATGACGTCATGTGACGTCATTATATGATAATATATTTCTAATATTAACAAGAGTATTTCTATATGTTGAAATTGTCGAAGGGCAATGAAAATTTAAGGACAAATGATTCAGACGATGAAATTTCGATTTCAATGATTTTCATATGTCTCTGGCGTCATATGACGTCACATTTGAAATTGACTACGAAAGTTAGAACACGGTTCAGACCCATTATTAATAGGCCGATTTTCATAAAATTTTCGCAGAATGTGTATATTATGTTCTTATTGAGTATACCGGTGTCCGTTTTTCAAAATTCGAAAAGTCCAAGCATCTATGGCGGATCCAAGATTCGAACCAAGGACGTCAATTTTTAAATGCTTAGAAAAACTGTCCTATTTGAGAAAGAAAGTTGAAATTTTGCCAGTTAGTAGGTCTCTGGGTGTCTTAACAATTATGTGAAAAAAACGTCATATGACGTCACGTGACGTCATTTGTTTATTATTATTATTCTTTTCTTCTTCCTAACTAATCGCTTATTTTAATATGTTGCAATAGTCCTAGGACGATGAAATGTTTATGGGTTATTAGGCACGTGAGGAAATTTTGATTTCACCCCTACTGCATATATGTAGCCATGTCTCAATAAATATCGATTTTTGTAAATATATGTATGAATAAGAATTATAGCTGAATAATTGACGTTTCCAAAGATATTATTTTATTAAAATTGGTTTACGCAATACAAAGTTATAAGCAAAAACACTAAATGAAATGAAGCTAATTTTGCTGATAATATGCTGTTTCCTTGAGGTTTAACAGTCAATATCTCAGAAACGACTGAAGATAAGTTTATACATTATGCGTATAAAATGTAGCATGTTTTAAGAGCTTTCTAACGGTACCAAGTTTATTGAAATTGGACTTCATATAAGAAAGTTACATGGAAAATAAAATATTTCATAACCATGCATAATAAAAATATGGAAAAGGTCACGCGCAGGGGTCACCAAGCTAAAATACTTGCGCAACGACTTAAAAAAAAAAAAAAAAAATTTCAAATTGCAATTGATGGGCTATATCTTGATTTTGTTCTTTTTTTTGTTGTTGTTGTTGTTTTTTGTCGAATGTTGACTGTTTCCAAAATAAGCATTGAAGTTGATACATGTACAACGGCACAAGACAAAAATCCGTATTTGCAGCACTATGTAGCTAGCGAGCAGTTTGCAAGCCTTGAAAAATTCACACGCAGCCCCACATTTTAGACCATCTAAAAACTGCATTGTTATGCTAACGATATTCATATTGCATCAGTTTGTAGGCTGGGATGTTACCTTTCAAAATATCACCATAGTTCGAAATTCCAGGAATTTATGGCAAAACTACGGAAGCCCAAACACGCCAAAATCGCTAAATACGATTAACTACGTTACAGGTGTCGAAAGGATATAGCACTATACAAATATTCAATACTTCTTCCTAATGAGGCTAAAATTAAACAAGGTTACAACTGAGCTGGAGTGATGAAATTCTATGTGTGATGAAAGTTAGAAACTTACATTTGAACACTGTTTCATTTTTCTTTCATGTCATATGACATAGTATAAATTTTGTATGTAAACTACATGTGCAAGATATGGGCGGACTTTTATTAAAATTCACAGAATGTGTTCTATTTGTGCTATTTTATATAGAAATAGAGGAGATAGAAAGTTGCAATTTGGACAGATTATCTATTATGTCATCTTCTATATATACTTTATAAAGCAGATGTTGCAGAAAGTCCTATCATTCGTTTAAACGAATGACATCTAGTTCTTCTTATTATTATTCTTTTTTTCTTCCTCTTATATTTGTGTTAATTTTGAGGTGTTGCCATTGACTCAGAACAATGAAAATTTTATGGCATATATTTCAAACCATGAGCTTTCGGATGCAATGAATTTCATATTAATATGACGTCACATAACGTCAGATTTGACGTCGGGTGAAAAAGTTTGTACGCGGTCTACAGCCATTATTTCTGGACCGATTTTCATCAAAATTTCACAGAATGTGTATGTTAGGCTCTAGTTGTGCATCACGGTGTCCGTTTTTCAAAATTCGAAAAGACAAATGTTTTATGGCGAATCCAAGATTCGAACTAATGACGTCAAATTTCAAATGCGTATAAAATCGCTTCCAGAAGAGATAGAAAGCTGATATATGGAGTGAATATTAGTCTCTAGGTCTTCTTTGTATTCTAAAAGGATGAACAGCATATGACGTCACATGACGTCAATATGCTAATAAAACTTTCGTATCAAAACGTACCGGTTTTTAAGCCCTGTAGGCTTTATTTTTTGTATGATTTGCTTGAATTTTTGTCTGAAGATGCAGTATTAGATTCTATGGAGCCTTGTCACTTCCGTTTTCGGAATATCCCAAAGATCAAGGTCATATATCAATTATCGTGTTTTTTCGTCATCCTTAAATATCTCAAAAACGGTAAATATTCTATCGAGACACTATGCGTATAATTTGTAGTGCTTAGAAAGACCTTTCAGATGATATTTTGTTTTTGACGATCGGGGTTGAATCGGTTGAGTTATGGCGGAAAAATGAAAATTTGGTAACCCCCAGTGTGTTTAACAGTTAATACCTCGAAAACCTTTCACTTTTGAAAATATGATGATGAATATTATTTGTAGAGCAATGTTACGCCGTTCTTTTGGTGCTTAAGGTTTAATGATTGGCCAAAGATTCATGGAGTAAAAAAAACGAAATTCGTGCATATAGCTTTGGTGATTTTTTCATTCTTCAGGAGTTTTTGTTTTATGTTTAATTATCAAAAAATATCTCAAAAAGTATTAAACATATTCCAAACATAAAGCGTGAGAAATGTAGAGAATTTTCAGACGATTATTTTGGTACCTTAAGTTTTGAAATTGATCAAAGTATAAGGAAGTTACATCAAAAATGTAGAATTTCAGCGATTTTGCCGGTATGTAAGAGTTTATGGTTTTATATTTAAGAATCATTCGGAATAACTGCACACATTTAGCGAGTGAGATGTAGAGAATTTTAAGATGATTATTTTGGTACCTAGTGTTTTGAAATTGATTAAAGTATAAGGAAGTTACATCAAAAATACGAATTTAAACCCAATTGTAAGAATTTTCAGCAAATATCCTACTTTCGCTTTCACCTTAATTGAAGCATTTTCGGAAAATGTAAGTTTACAGATATGTTTTAGTCATATAAATTGCAAAATAAACTTTTTACTAATATCATATTGATATTACTAGCTAAACAAGTGTTGACAATAATTTAATGGTGTGTCAATTCTATTCTTTATCAATATAGTAGCGTGCAGTAGAGTCCCCAAAGCAACAACCGGAAGTAAAGAAATAAAAAGGTTGCCCTCGTGTAAAAAGTGGTTTGCAAATTAAAACTTTTAAAAATACAATGTTTTACCAATAATCAAACGGATTTACTTGGCATAAACCTTAATTATAACTTATAAAAGTGGATCAAGCTGGAAATGACATCTAAACCACACTGAATATCTAAATACAGACGATGTGACACGGCGGTTTAGAGAAATTCCTGGCGTAATGCATTAATTTGGCTAGTTGATAAGTCAAATAAGTCAGTCAACTGTCAAAATGTATGTGATTTGTCAGAGAAAGCTGCAATCAAGAGCCAAGAGAAATAAAAAGATAAGTAAAATAAGTAATGCCTTGGCATTACATTATTGCCTTTTTAAAAACCTGAATGCACTTTTTTCTTATATGCCTGTGGTAAAATTCTTTTTTAAATTTATTTATTTTTGTTAATCAAAAAATAGGAAAAAAAGAAATGCTGAACGGATGTTTATTTTATTGTTTATTGCTCTTTCTTTTTTACATCTTGTAGGTTTTGATTTTGAACATATTCTGTCGTAATGCGACAACCATCAAATTACAGGTCATCTTTACTTAACAAATGTCCAATTATACTGCTAGTTCATTGGTGTTAAAATTTACATGAACTAAGTTTACTTAAAAAATACAGCTCCGTTAAGATTATATGATAGCAAAGGATTTCAATCATGTACTTGGAGAATATATACACACGCGTCTGTATTTCAGTGCATGTAAACATAGGTCCCAGTAGGGATTATGATATGTTGGCAAATAAAAGCATGTTGCACATCAACAGGCTAGTCGCAAGCGCATGGAGAAAACCCATTATGAAACCATTATGAAGTTGAACTGAGTAAACGGTTAAGACAAATCATTAACCATGATAATTTGAGTTTCAATGTATGAAATATTCATGCGTCCGAGGAGACGCACATAATTTAATTTTTAAAGTGTGCGTCCTCGAGAGAGATCTGATTTACATGTAACTTAGTGTTTAGTGTTAGTTTTATATATTTACGCACACATGTACTTGAATTACTGATTTTCATTATGGCAAAAATATGTATGCTTAATATTGCAAAAGAAATTAAAAAAAACAACAATTAGCTGTAAAAAAACAAAAGGAAAAAAAAAAAGACTGGGACTCAAACCTTCAATTTATATATTGTCGGCTATTGCTGGAATTTCCAGCCAGTTATGGTTCGAAATATCTAAGCATGAATTGGGAATTTGCCTTCTGCATAATTATTATCTGTTTTCATTACAGTTTATTAAATACAATATCTCCAGCATCTATTTTTGATACATTTTTATTTAGTTTTAATCGCAATCGTTCTGAGTCTGAAATAAACATGAAAATTGTCACCATTGAGTGTTAAGAGAGAAAATAAATTTTGGACTTTTTTCTCTGTGTAGTAAAAAAGAGGGAAATCAATAAATAAAAAAAATCTTAATATAGCCCCAAACTGTTGTCAAATCCAAAATGTGTGCTTCCTTGGAACAGTTTTTACAAGCAACCCTGTTCTAAAAACCTTAAGATTTTATATTAATTAATATGATACTAGGTTTTTATTGATTTATTTTTGTTTTGAAATGAAAACCCCTGTATACCAGCACAAATGGAAGAGAATCAGCCTGTTGGTCGGTTGGTTGGTCAGTCGGTTGGTTGGTCAGTCATTCATGCAGTATTTAAGCAAAATCTTGTCCGGTACTTTCAGCCATTTCACCTGATACTTGGCATAAATATTTATCAGAACAGGGCTACAGATAAGGTTTGAGGTCAATTGGGTATTTACTCATCAAAGGAATTGGGGTTTCACAATTTTAATTGAGTAATGAAAATATGGTTACTCCATCAAAATTAAGTCAATTACTTTTTTTTCATCAACTTAATTTTGGAATTGAAATAACAGTATATGTTCTTACTGGTATATGCGCCTGCTGTCCTTGTATGCAACAGTGTCAATTTAACAATTATCATATGCAGGATTTATCATTAGCTCCTCAACAATTAAATAAAAAAAACAACATTCAATCATATTTGATCTTCCTGATCCAAAGATTTAGCACTTTTAAATATTGAATCAAAACATAATATTTACTGGTTAACATGGAATTGGATGCTATCGACTCTATCTCAACTTCCAGATCGTCAATTATTGTGACACAAATGCCTGATGTTTGGTTTGCAGTGCTAGGTATCTACTAGTGTTTTTTTTTTAAACGTTTACCCGTTTCTTCCTGCCTTATGTAACCATATTTGAAGCAAACAAATAAAAAAGAGCAAACAAATAGAAAAGCGTCAGATGAACAAATAAGACAGACTGGATTTATGTTTTACTTGAATGGAACCCAAAGTAGGAAATTACCGGAAATCGTTTGAAGACTATTTTGCGGATTCGCAAGTAACCAGTCAAACATATACGAGTATTTGTAAACATCACTCGGTTTCAAAATGTTGCATGCCAGTACGCTTTAATATTTTGGATATTTGAGTAATCTAATTTTAATTGCTTTTTGATACGCTAGAATTTTAAAAGAATTGGGTTTTTATCTATTTTATTTGTGTAATTACGCAAAATACACAGCTTATCTTGACCCCTGACAGAAGAACTAAATGTGCAAGCAAATTTTTTTCCCAAGGTTACGATGTTATTGCCCCTGAACTTAAATGTCTTGTCCAGTGAATTCCTCTTTCAATTTCAGTCTGATTCATCTTATACTTTGCAAAAAATGTTTTTCATTAGCAGTAGATGTACAAGACTCAAAATTCACTTCGTTCCCACGAGGATTACGGAGTTATTGCCCCTGATTTGACTTTAAATATCTTGTGATACGAACTACATTTCTTAACCAACTCGGTTCAAATGTTGTGTGTGAATTGATAATCAGGTGGATAGGTGCATGTCATAAATTTCACTTGAGTTGTTTCATTTTTGCATTATCTCCCTTTGGTTAATTTTGTTTTTCTTGTCCGGAACATTGCTCAAATATTATACAATGTATTGACTTGAAATTTAAAATGTAACCAGAATCTGATGGCAACTAGGAAAAGTGCAGTGTCCAAGAACTGTAACTCTACCTGGTCCCATTTTAAGCTCACCTGAGCACAACTGGCTCAAGGGTGAGCTTTTGTGATGGCCCTTCGTCCGTAGTGCGTCGTCAACAATTGGGCTTGTTAACAATCTAGAGGCCATATTTTGAGGCCAATCTTCATGAAATTTGGTCAGAATGTTTGTCTCAATAAAATCTTGGACAAGTTCGAAATTGGGTCATGAGGGGTCAAAAAGAAGGTCACGAGGTCAAATCTTAGAAAAACCTTGTTTACATTCTAGAGGCCACATTTTTAGCCCAATCCTCAGGAAACTTGGTCAGAATGTGTCTCTCCATAAAATCTTGGACAAGTTCGAAATTGGGTCATGTGGGGTCAAAAAGTAGGTCACGAGGTCGAGTCTTATAAAAACCTTGTTAACACTCTAGAGGCCACATTTTTGGCCAAATCCTCAGGAAACTTGGTCAGAATTTTTCTCTCCATTAAATCTGATATTTATGGAGTAACCATAGTTTGGAAAAGCATTGCGGATGGTTTTTTTCGAAATTCGACACCCAGATTTAAATTGGGCCCGTAGGTATTTTTGGATTGAAAAAACTGTTCCCCCTTTAAGAAGCATTTGAAATTTTCAAAAGTAAGTTTAAAACAGTTAAGAGGTTTTAAAAAAGCAGTCGGGAAAGCTTTATATGCGGGGCAGTGGGAGGGGCCCGGTTGGAATTCTTCCCGACTTCAAGGAAAACTTCTCTTATCCACACGACTTGCAAAAAAAAACTTGTTGTTTAGTTTTTGGAGAGATGAGAATTTTAAAAAAAAGTTAGAAATTTAAGAAAATGTGGATTCGTGGCGAGGCATTACAAACATTAGAAAGAAAAACTTTAAAAGCTGCTAAGGGGTTTTTTTCTTACCAGGGGGATGAAGCTAGGATCCCCCAAAGTTTTAAAAACGCTTTTTCGAAATAAAGAACTGACCGAACTTCCAAATTTTTGAAATGTGTTAGTTTCCGTTTTGGAGATAAATGGAGCGGAATAGTACCACTGCCATTGCAGATGAGAGAGCGGTGAAGAAGATGAGTGTTCACGTAGGTCATGCCATATCTTCCAGGAAACCGTGGGATCTCTTTAGAGCCGTGCAATGCATTAAAGAAGTGACTGGTCCTCGGCGCCAGTTATATCTGCCCCCCCCCTTTTCCCTTTGGCAATGTGCAAACTGTTTTTAATACGTCTTTGATTGAAGGGATCCAGTAATTCTGCCCTAGCTATAGAGACGTTTGTCCCCGAAGACATCGATTTGCTCAAGATTACAGTGAATTACCACACGTTATCCAACGACCACGTGTTTCATCCTATTTCTGCATCAATACTGATGGAGAAAAGGTATTCAAAGTACACCAATGTAAGATAAGTCTCTACAAAGATGGCATTCGAATATCTTTCTGAAATTGAAAGCAAACTTTTTCCAAAGGACCGACGGGGTAGCAGATTATAGTTCGTGGTAAGCATGAAACATATCATAAAAGAATTTGACGGCAGCAAACCAAATACGAAGACAAACTCGAAACAACTACAAGCTACCCATTCCCATGAATTGTACCATTCATGAAAGGTTTTCAACATTATATACAGGTTTGCCATAATGTTGGTCTTCATTTGCATCGAGAATTATTTGAAGCCTTTTGAGACCAAGAAGGGGACCGTTGATATAGACATGTTTTGGAAAACACGCTTCAGGTGTGAATTGGCTGGGAAAAACTCTCTTGGACATCCAAAGGCTGGCACTTCAATAATTTATTCATAAACCTAGTCCAGTTTAGAGTAACCCATCTCGTAGCCGCACAGACCGAATGGGATTTCTGTTCATTGGAAAACTGTTTTGCTTGTTGTATAGATGGAACACATTGCATCCATTGTGTCCTGTACACTAAAAACAATACAGCGCAACGTCGTATTGAGAGCGCAAGTGGTTTTCGTAAATTTGGTTTGGCTGTAGTGAAACTTCATATAAAAAAACTTTTGATGACCTATAAAAAGAATTTCATTTCAATTGGCAATTTGTATTCCTGACACTCGATCATTTCACAATGCGTTGAAATGCTTCACAACGGAAATGCTATAAGAAAATTGTCGGTGGATCACAATCGCTGAATCATACAAAGGTTGATGTCAGTAAGAAGGGAAAAAGGCCGATGGTATTGTCGGTATTTAAGACCATTCTTCAGAATCTAAAGGTCAAAGTTGAGTCATCTCTTGAAAAAAGGTATAAACATTTTATCTCTTGGTTACTTTCCTGCGTTTAGGTCACAGAGACAGATCAAATGCAGTTAAGTGCTGGATATAATTATGATTATTGGTCCATTGTGACATATCAGGAAGGGACAACGGAAGCATTGACGTGGATAGGGTGCATGCAGTTGTTTTTTTCGAGCATGGAGGAAATGAAACGTGAGGCCTTAGTTCATTGAACCAGAGAAAACCCCTTACCTTGGATAAAGCCTTTTGGGAGAAACTTGGGCCAACACAGCAATTGAAAAGAATTGACCTATTAAGGTGCTAAGTCTTTGTCACTTGATTTAGCATTGATTTCAACTTGGAAGGTACTCGGACTAATCGAAAGCTAGGTTCTGTTGAGAGACAGTCCTTCCTGTCAGTCCAATCGTCCCACAGTATCCTCAAATACAGTGCAAATATCAAGTCCCATTTGTGAATACAGTAAAGTTGTACCGCCATCATCCCTCAAATCCCGATAAAAATTGGACAAAAAAAGGCTTAGAGTGACACCTCAAACATAAGAGAAAAAACACTGTAACAGCGTATGGACGTCATTGAATTGATGTCTTCTTAATGAAGTATTCAAACAAATCCACAGTGACATTGTTTAAGAAAATGGCAGTACTATCAAGAACGTTGCGGGAAATGCAAATACCAGATAGATTCCCTCCGAAGCAATTAAGTAAAACTGAAGCGCATAAAAAAGAAAAAACAAATGAAACAGGGAACAAAATCATGAGCTCGTGCTTAAATTGAATTTATGCCAACTATTGTGTATTTTATGTCAGGACTAATAATTAATTCCTCACACAAACATCACCCTTAGAGTAAGCGCAATGAAACTCAATAACCAATATAGGTATGTATATATGAATTCATGTAAAGTCAAAATAATGAAAAATAGATTTAAATTAAATTGTGTAAATGGCAAAATTTATGGTTAAATATAGGGTAAGGTTGGAGTAATGTGTTTTCGTAGAGTTAACACCCCCTTTTCATATAAAGAGTATACCTTATAATCTTATCAGTAAGGGGTATGTGGTAATGAATGTTATATATTTGATTTTTAAACATATTTTCACTAGTGAATAAATTTTCAATGTCCTTGTATAATATATGTAGATAATATTCATCAAATAAATGTTAATGTGAATTTAATTGATTAAACGTTTGTTTTTCTATTTGACCAAAATACTTTCTCCAGTCAGATGTAACCTCGCTGCGACCATATTTCGGTCATATAGCGACTGTCCCAGCTAATTTACAGGGAGGAACGCCTCGAATGCAGAGCAACACGGGTAAACCACCGACCTTCCACAAGCCAGCTAGAAAGCTTCCTCACTTTAAAAATCCGAGACCTGGCCGGGATCCGAACCACAGCGTGAGGGCAAGTGATTGTTAAAGAATCCAGTTCTGTTTAAATTGAGCTAAAAATTAAGAAAGTGTAGTATATTTCATCATAGGAAATAACTGCGATCATATAAACATGGACAAGTACGTAAACTTACATTTATTTAATAAATTGCTTTATAATACAAAGTGTTAACATCAATTAACAAAAAAGAAAATCCAAGTGAAAGAAAAAAATAATCAGCACACTGAAAACAAACATTGATGTGTAAAAATGATTATATCTATAAATAACAAAATAGATGAACAAATAATTGAACCCCACAGTTTTAACTATATAAGAAATAAGGGCTTATAACTGAACCATAAATCATTTTAAGTACACCTGATACAAGAATATAATAAAAAAAAATAATGATCACAATCATAACAAATTCCGACAAGATTGAAAAAGAATTGCACCTGTAAAAAGAAAAGCAATACCAAATTATTATTTTCTACAACCTGAGGAAACATATTAGTCTTAGTTATATCTAACTTGTAGATTTATATAGTTATTCCAGAATAACTAGTCCATGTCCAGTCCTGTCGAATATCCTTCACCTCTGAGTCGTTGCCATTCGCCATCTACTGTGCACTCAGTGGCCCAACGGTCCATAGAGGCAACGATATTCATTAGCAAAGTCCCAGCATTGATTTCTTCTGCATTTTTTCTTCTGTAGGTTTTCTTACACTTTTCTCGCATAATCGTAAAATACTATGTTTAATACCTTCAGGCTCAAAGTAGAGCACCACATCCCGTCCTTGTCTCCGGCGGAAAAAGTGCGTTTTGATGACTGATCTTTTGCCTGAAAAATAAAAGTAATTCCAATTGAAGTCCAAACCAATTAAGTACGTTCAAATCATATTATGGGAATGATATTCTACATCCTGGAAATTACAGATAGACCCGAAACTTGTTTATATTCATAAAGATTAAATATGTTTACTTATAATATGCATCGACAAAATATATCATTACCTGAAAACCCTATATTCTTCTCCCACATAAAATACTGCACAAAGGCATTTTTGCGCAATGGGTTAGCTACTCTTGTCTGGTCCAGTTTTCGGTGTAATATTTCTTCAAGTTGATCGCAGTGAAGAATCACTATGTCATTGAGGGTAATGTGGATGTCTTGGAATCTGTCTTCTTAAAGGTGAAGCCAACTTCAGTTCTATTGCTTCTTGTTTTGAACTGCGTTGAGCTGCTGAGAGGACTAAGTTATTTCTGTCCGACGGGGTATGACTTTGTCCATTAAACACTGACTTCTCCAAAGAAACTTTCAGATGCTGATGAGGTGTTCCTAAGTTCCTCAAAACATTTTTTTTAAGCTACTGAACCTTCGTCGACCTGTCCAATTCTGTTTGTTTCCTTTTTAAAAACCACTCACTCCTGCTCAATACTCAGCATATTTTTATTTCAAGAAACAGTTGTAACCTATCATCTGTAGCCTTATATTGCCAAAAGTAAATTCTTTTTAGACTGTCCATATTTCACTGTCATTTCCATTTTGGAATTCATCAACTTCATCAATGATGTCCTTCCATAGGCAATTCTGAAACAAAATAGAAATGATTACAACTTTTCATTTTGTTTGCTGCAAACCCCGATTCAAAAGAAACTGGTCACTTAAATTGAAACAGTAATTTACTTAAAATTGACCAACATTCACTTGACTGATAAAAATTGAATGACTATTTTTAATGTATTTTCTATGAGAAATCAATTGTCACATATTGAAATTCAAAATTCACAAAATGTAATAGAAAAACTAAATAACATTAATCACCAAGACTATTTTAATAAAAGTCTCGTCCACACTGGCAACCTAAAGAGAAAAAAATAATAAATTATATATCTGCTACAAATAAATATTGAAATTATGCATTATAGCCATTATATCACAGGATTAATGTAATCGCAGTTAACTCCAAATGCTAATAACGTTAGGCTTTAAAATCCGTTTTCCATCGTGTTAACAACAAATGTAAAAAAGTTACGACAATCATGTGTTTAGTTGTTTTCATTTAAGTGTGGTATTAGAGTTTAAGGGGTTAGGTTAGGGTATAGCATTTTGTGACGAGATGGGTTAAGGGTAGGGTTAGGGTTTAGGAATAGACCGATTTGAACGAAACCTGAACATCGAGTTCTGAAACATTGCTTCGCCCACCAGTAATTAGTGTGACGTCACATTTTCCCGCCATAATGTATTGCCCCAGATGTATTGGGTTAATTGGTCATTTTAGTGTGGGAAGTTGTCGGGGAAAGACGTATTTATAATTGTATGGTTATTATGCATATCGAGGAGTACGTATATTGAATATTGGATCTATAATTTATAGGGTAAAGAGGATTTTAGCATGGTGAACATGCTTTTAGTTATTAGTTAACATATATGTGTATTTTATAAATTTATAGTAAATATGTAACATTGAAATTGTAATAAAAGAAATAGAAGAAAATATTGAATGTAAACGCATTTGAATCAATAATTAGCATTAATTTTATTTGTATATTTTTAATCTTATTTTTTAAACACAAACAAAACTAAATGACAATAGTATGGCTTAGAAAATTTAAGATAAAAATAGTTATTATGTCTTTGATTGTATATATCAGAATATTAATAATAAAGCTATAAATTACCAAATCCGCTAAGACTTTTCTTATTAATTAGTAATGATGATTATAAAAGAAATAAATTACCAATTAAACTTAATTAATGTCAGCGAATTTAATGTACCAAACCTAAAGGGGACACCGCGTTACTTAAATAGTTAACTTTGTCTCATATTGGTAACCGAACCTTGTATCCACGTCAAAAAGGAAACCGTGTTACTAAAATTATATTTCCATGTATCGAATTGGTAACCGAACTATGGATACCAAGTGTTAACATAAAGAGGTTATCGGTTTTACAAAAAATAGATTTATCTTTGTGTTCAATACGGTAACCCCACTTGGGTTACCCTCGGTTATAAATGGTTACCAGTTTACTAAATTAGATTTCATTTTTTCAATATGGGAACCCAACTTGGGTTTACCCTCGGTTATAAAGGTATACCGTTTACTACAAATAGGTTCTTTGTGTCAATGTGTATCCCAACTTGGTTACCTCGGATATAAAGGTTACCGTGTTACTAAAATGAGATTTCTTTTATCAAGTATTGAACCCAACTTGGGTTACCCTCGTTATAAAAGGTTACCGTGTTACGAAAAAATAGATTCTTTGTTTCAATGCGGGTAGCCCCGACTTGGGTAACCCTCGTTATAAATGGGTTACCGATTTCCTAAATTAATTTCTTCTTTTGGTTTCAATATGGGATCCCAACTTGGGTTAACCCTCGTTTATAAAGGTTACCGTGTTACTAAAAATAGTATTTTTTATAGGGAAACCGGAACCTGTGTATGTCCAGGATTAAACTGAGTAGACCTTGATAAGTTGGTTAAAACGGTTATATGTCATTGATTAATCTTGAATCCAGCTGGGTTACCCAGGGTAGTTACAGTAAAGTATATGTTACCCCGCGGTCATAAAGTTAGTGGAAACCAGTATTATTGTGGTCAATGTCTGGGTAACCAAGGGATATCTGTTTTAGTGGCCAAAAACCTTAACTCAGTGGTTACCTCCCCCCAAACCATAACCCATGTTACCCAAACCCTACACCAGGGATACGAACCTTAACCTTGGTTAACCCAACCCTTACCCACAAGGTTACCCAAGATCAAACCTGGGTTAAAGAAGGTGGGGACACAGTTTATATATGACGGACAGGGGGAGACCGGGCTTGGAATCTTCCTACTTCAAAAGCTTCATCTTTTCCACAATTGCAAAAAAACTTTTTGTTCTTTATGGAAACTGGGGTTTAATTTTCAGTTTAAAATTTAAGAAAAAGTGGATTCGTGCGAGGATTACAAAAATTTGCAAGAATAACTTGAAAGTGCTAAGATTTTTGTCTTACCAGGGATGAATTGGATCCCCCAAAGTTTTAAAAAACCTTTGGAAATAAAACTGACCGAACTTCCAAATTTCAGAAAAATTGTTTAGTTTCCTTTGGAGTAAATGGGCGGTTAGTACCACTGCCAAATTGCAGATGGGGAGCGGGGGAAGGAGTGTGTTCATAGGGCATGCCCTTCTTCCCCAACAATGGACTTTTTGGGGGGGGGCAACATTAAAAATACTGGTCCTCGCTGCCAATTTATCTCCTTTTTCCCTTTTGGGAAAAAGTGCAACTTTCAAACGTTTTGGGGATGGTGGGGACTCAATTTCCCTTGCTTAGAACGTTTGCCCCGAAGACATCAGTTTTGCTAAAGGGACATGATTTCCCACACCGTTACCAACGACACGGGTTCATCCTTTTTCTGCATCAATACTGAATGTAAAAGGTATTCAAAGTACACATGTGAGAGAAGCTCTACAAAATCATCGAAATATCTTTTTGAAATTGAAAGCAACTTTTTCCTTGGGCGGGACGGGGGGGGGGGGGGGGGGGGGGGGGGGGGGGGGGGGGGGGGGGGAAAAAAAATTAAAAAAAATTAAAAAAAAAAAAATAAAAAAAAAAAAAAAAAAAAAATTAAAAAAAAAAAAAAAAAAAAAAAAAAATTGGCAGAAACCAATGAAAAAACAAATGAAAACACAGACCCTTCCCGAGACCACATAAAGGAAAAAATATCAGGTTCGAAGGTTTGGCCATTTCATGAAAAATTTTAAGCCTTTAAACCAAAAGGGGGGGTGATATGACAGTGTTTGGAAAACATTTTATGTGAATTGGCTGTGGAAAAAATTTTCTGGGGGCATCCAAAGCGGGCCTTCAAAATTTTTTCCATAAACCTAGGTCCCGGGTTTTAAATACCCCCCGAGCCGCACGACCCAATGGGATTTCTGTCTTTGGAAAAATGTTTTTTCTTTTTGTATAGATGGAACACATTGCCTCCATTGCTCTGTACACAAAGAAATAACAGCGCAACGTCGGATGAGAGCGCAAGTGTTTCGTAAATTTTGGTTGGGGATGATGAAACTGTCATAGCAAAAAAAATTTTGATGACTTTCTAAAAAAATTTTATTCAATTGCAATTTGTTTCTGACACTCGATCATTTACAATCTGTTGAAAGCTTCACACGGGAAAAGCAATAA
>CM037785.1:3229370-3279370 GCA_021229015.1 Solen grandis
CGACTTTATTTTCAATGAATTGGGATGGTGTTGCATATTTTACTATTTGGTAGTCTCTTATAAATCAATTTTGAATCGAAAGGTTCGAACAAATGATTACTACAATTTCTGTGATGTAACCATGATGAGACTCGAACAACGATTCTATATATTTAATGACAAAGCAAATGCTCGATTTCTACCTGTGTTGTTTCAGAACACCTACATGCTACCGAAAACCGAGTTCAACATATCCAGTGTGATCCCCCGTGGTGACTATCACGTGAAAGTCGACACCACGTACATGGGTCAACAGGGATTCTGCATTAATCTCATGATCTCATTCGAGTGAACAATATATGACTCCAGGACTTTCTGGGCAATTTCGAAATTTTGTAGAAAAAAACAAAAACATTTTAAAATTGACCCTGTGCTAGATATCTATATAAGACATAAATGATATAGTAGTTGGATTATAGAATATGTAGAAACTTTTATAAAATAGTTCCTTTATTTCATTAGTTTTTGCTGGTACTGAGCTGAGATTGAAGTCTCGTTGACAAAATGTGAGGATTTGATAGGAAGCTTTTTGTTCTGAATTTTGTCCAAAGAACCCGTGAAATCAGTACTGGAAAGAGCAGGTAACTATAGATGTGCTTCTGATAACAGTCTGGAACATTCATTCTAGCATTGTTGAAAATTATCTTATTTATATGTAAGGATATACATATACTTCGTTAAATATCGCCCCCCCCCCCCTCCCTTTCTAATCTCATTAAATGCAACATCATCACAAACATTCAAGGTTACAAAACCGCGAATTCGAGGCAGTGAATATTGCATTGTTTCAAATATGCATAAATAAAAGTTTTATGTTTTATACCGTTATTGTTTTTATTTATTTATGAACATTTAATGTTCAGATAATATATATATATATATATATATATATATATATATATATATATTAGACTCATTTGATATCTTTGTAACATCATCATCGTCATCATTACATGATAACAAAAATAGATATGATGATAACAAAAAACAACAACAAAATACCTTATTATCATAATCATCAGCATCTTCATCACTTTATAATCATAATATATTAATCTGCAGTGTTTACTCTTATTTTATACACATCATTCCCATCTATTTATCATCATCATCATCATCATCATCATCATCACATGAAAATAAATGAGCATAAAAGCAGACAAATTACAGTTGGTCATTATCATTGTTTATCCTAACACACATGTTATTCCCAGCTATCATCATAAATCATCATCATCATCATCACATGAAAATAATAATGACGATAAAAGAAGACAAGTTACAGTTGGCCATTATCATTGTTTATCCTAACACACATGTTATACCAGCTATCATCATAAATCATCATCATCATCATCATCACATGAAAATAAATGAGCATAAAAGCAGACAAGTTACAGTTGGTCATCATCATTGTTTATCATAACACACATGTTATTCCCAGCTATCATCATAAATCATCATCATCATCATCATGATCACATGAAAATAATAATGACGATAAAAGAAGACAAGTTACATTGGTCATCATCATTGATCATAATCATCATCATCATCACATGAAAATAATAATGATGATAAAAGAAGACAAGTTACAGTTGGTCATCATCATTGTTTATCATAACACACATGTTATTCCCAGCTGTCATCATTATCATGTTAAAATTTCAAAATGAAGGTCTACTGCATTGCCTGACTTAATTATTTAAAAAAAATCATAGTTTTTGGTATGCATATTCGTACAAAAAAGGATGGGTATGAAGTTAGAGGTCAAATGCCTTTACTATTTTCTGATTTGAGACTTTTCCTCTGGAATGTGTACCTAAACATTGATTAAAAATGGTTGAAATTGTTGTTTAAACCAGTCCAGTATCAGCCGTTTTCATTTTCCTTGACACAGGACCGCTGTGATGGTGGTGGTGATGATGATGATGATGATGACGATGGTGGTGGTGGTAGTGATGATGATGATGACTGTAGGTAGGCATTTCTATAAGAAATATCATGAGGTTGTAAAACCGTCCGGTGTACAGTTAGAAAACGACAATAACGACAACAACAACAACCTTCATGTGGATAAAGAGTGTAGCTGAGTAAAGAAAGCCAATATTGCATATCAATAATAACCTTGTACTGTACATTTCTACGAAGAAGAATTTAGATGACAATTTTAAGTCTTTGATATTTTAGGGGAAATGTGCACCTACCTATACATAGATCAGAACATTAACCATCAAATATTGTACAGGAGTATACATTAATAATATACATAAAACGGTCATGTTTTGCATGGTGGCAAATTATTTATATCGATCTAGCTTTGGCGAATGCGAGAGAGATATATAGATGTTTCAATGTATTAATAAACGTAGTTAAAATACAATCGTTAATATACAGTCCCGGATATTCAGCAGCGCAAAAAGTAAAAACAGCATGCCAACAACAACATTTGTTTCATAAACAAGCTAAAGATTTAAAAATCAAAGCAATGAGAGAACTGTCAGAAACGAAAGTTAAAACGTGTGAATATTAAAGTCAATCCCTTCAATACTTCCTTTTGTGGAATGCATGTAAAAAATAAGGGAAGTAAAATCTTACCAAACATCAGGTAAGATAGACTATGGTTTATGGTCTCTGCCAATGTATGAAGTTCCAACTCCACCTTTCGAGCCATTCAGAAGTATTATTTAAATAGAGGGAGGTAATTAAAAGACAATGTAGAATTACGGCTCTTGGTTACTTCACTTATCAATAGCCTCTTTACATGTGTGAAGCCTAAATAGTTTAAGATAACAGATAATTTAAAAAGAATGGGTAAGGGATAGTTGTGGTTCTTTTTTTCTTTTTCTTTTTTTTTTGTTCCTCTCATTGACCTCAATCAATGTAATAAGTTTCACCTCATTACTTTTAATACTTCATGGATTTGCTGAAGACAAGTATAATATTAATAGAAAAGCAAGAAAATGGTACAAGATAAAGTTACATGTATTGTTCTTTTTCACTGCACATCCTATCCTTGTGTGAAGAATGCTATTAATTCCTTCAATAGTTTTTAAAATAAGCTCTAGAAAAGCATAATTTCAACAAGTAAGTAGAGTTATTTTTTCGATAAGTAAAGTTTGACCATGATACAAAGTTTTAACTCAATCCCTTAAGTACTTTCTGATTTGTGATGGACAGATGTGACTAAAGACACTAAAGTCATTGAGGCTGCAACAAGAAACGATAAAAATCATTATTTATATAGAGAGAGGTCGACTTTTTTTTTAAATTTTATTTTGATCGAATATGAGGGTCCTGTGGTTTATGATATAAATCAACAGGAAGGAAATACAAATTAACAAACGCCAAAAAAAATAGATGTATAAAAACTAGTATTTAAAACAAACTATTTATATATATCCCAAGAGTTTAAAAAAAAAAAAAAAAGAATTAAACGGTCTCAGCTGGAATAGAACTCACGACCCCTTGCAGGGAAAAATACACTGAGCGAGGCTCTTATCGATTGAGCTGATTCCACAAACACAAAATATGGTGAAAATAAGTATAACAAACATAAGAAACGTCTCGTAGCATTGCATGCATAAACAAGACATTCATTTCCTCTTTAGTACTTTTATCAGGGTACCAATAATTCGTGAGAAATTGAACCACTCGGCCATTTCATTGTCTTGTAGATGGAAAGGGGTGGTTCGGCTCCTCTATATGATGAAAGGCTCTTGTATCACTCAACACTCAAAAGTGCGTCCCGGGTCATTGTGAATCCGGGAAAAATAAACATGTCAACGGTCTTTAGCGTTGGTTTAAGAAGTCTCATTTCTTGGCAGTATTCCAACACAAAATATAAAAAAAAAGTTACATCATATGAAAGAGTGCGCTGTACCTTATCAGAGATGAAAACACATAAGATTAGTTCTTTTGGTCAGACCAGCTCACCGGGTAATTAATTAAGCGTACACCAGAGCAACATTCTACAACACTCTGGGATGCAGATATAACTTACGATACTGAACATTATGTTTATTTGCAGTTTTCATACAAGACATGTATAGTGAGTAAAATACATGTCCATTATTGCCTTCCATATTACGCTGGCTTTATGCAAGTTAACAAAGAAGACGCTATGCCGTGTGATTAATACATTTTCCTTTTTGGTATTTAATTAATTGCAAATCAATAACATTCATTATTATGCGTGGGCGAATAAATGTATAATATACAAACAACTCGCAGCTTCGGAACATTTCAGTTTCAAATTCATTCCTAATGATGGCGCTCCTTCAACTGATTCTCGTTCTTTCAAGTTATTTAGAGACGGCAGCCGGCTCCTCACGAAACGAAATCGAGATAGTTACAGTGGCCGTCATTGAACAGGTTTGTTATTTTTCATGAAAGATTGCTTCAGATAGTTATACATGATTTAATAATTGTTCTCAGGGCAGTCGTTGCTTGTTCATTTATTGAATGGTATCGTCAAGAGTTATCAACCACAGGAACATTTAAATTATCGCAAAGTTCGCATAAGGATATCTTGCAGAAACCTTTTCTATATAACTTGTTAACTAGATTTTGAATATGCATCTGTTTTAATCGCTTAAATGTAGGTTCAAAATGTTCTTATCCTCACAAGCAAAATAAGTACGAAGTATACCTTAAGGTATCAATTGTAATTTACTTGTACAGCTATAATGTTTTCTCTATAAATCCGCGTGATTTTAATTTGCGAGGTACGTACCAAAGAAATCTTAAATTAAATTTTCAAAATCTCAAAATCTTTTAACAGTATTTACTTGAGCATGGTTTTGATTATATAATTCCATGATCTCTTTAATATTTACACCAATAATTCTATAATCCTACCACCAATTTATACGGAAATACTGGCACTAGAACCGCAGTTTTACCAATTACATTTGAATCTTGTTAAATATATAAAGTAAGTACGATATTTTCGTTCTTCTGTACTTATATTGAAACATGGTAAGGAACGACGGTATCTGACATCACTAAAGCGTAACTTTGTACAAATGTATGCTATTTCATATTGATCAGTCTGCTATTCAATTAACATTGTCAAAAGACACTTTAACGAGTAATTATGCGAAATGTCAACAGTTTGATCATTTTCATGATTATAATAGTAGCAGTGTGACATCTATCGCACCTGTCCTTTTCTTTAATTCATCTTTTCGAAATGCAACATGTTTCCTGACATTCCCTTACTACTGTTCTGTTCCGTTCATATTTGTATCTAGAGTTTAACATATAAGATCGAGTTTGACATTCTTAACGGCCTTGTGACTTTTCCTTTTTTTTTTACTTTGCAGATGCTTTTCTAAGATTGTCGCGTTGGTATACTGTGGCGAATAACATGTCTTGATCTGCAACTTTATATTGTACTTATATTGACCTAGACCTTGTTGTACTTGATAAGTTGTATAACAATCATATGATGTTAAAAGTGATACTTGTGGAGGCCAGACAGAGGGTACGCTTTTTCTGTACTTATTGCAAGACCATCAATATTTTTAGCTGTAACATTAGTGTTTGCATTTATTCAAGTTATTATCCTGATTTTATTCCACTTCTCTCTTTCCGTGAATTATACCTGCCGTATTTTATTATATCTGAATGAGTTATACTATGAAATTCAAATAACACGGAAATAAATTTTACATCTTAAAATATAATTTATTTAAAAAATACTGGACATGGCCAATTAATGGGATGCGTTACTCACGAACTGCGTTATAAAATATATCTCCCGCCCATGATGATTAAAATATGCATAACATGTATCAATAAGATACATGTAACATTAAAAACAAATATGTCGATATATAGTTGAACCTATATTTGCTGCCACCTGCATTTAGCGGTCAGTTTTAATAAAACCAAACAATATCATCTTATTGTATATTTAAGCTTCATTTAGCGGTCAGTTTTAATAAAACCAAACAATATCATCTTATTGTATATTTAACCTTCATTTAGCGGTCAGTTTTAATAAAACCAAACAATATCATCTTATTGTATATTTAAGCTTCATTTAGAGTCAGTTTTAATAAAACCAAACAATATCATCTTATTGTATATTTAAGCTTCATTTAGAGGTCAGTTTTAATAAAACCAAACAATATCATCTTATTGTATATTTAAGCTTCATTTAGAGGTCAGTTTTAATAAAACCAAACAATATAATCTTATTGTATATTTAAGCTTCATTTAGAGGTCAGTTTTAATAAAACCAAACAATATCATCTTATTGTATATTTAAGCTTCATTTAGCGGTCAGTTTTAATAAAACCAAACAATATCATCTTATTGTATATTTAAGCTTCATTTAGAGGTCAGTTTTAATAAAACCAAACAATATCATCTTATTGTATATTTAAGCTTCATTTAGCGGTCAGTTTTAATAAAACCAAACAATATCATCTTATTGTATATTTAAGCTTCATTTAGCGGTCAGTTTTAATAAAACCAAACAATATCATCTTATTGTATATTTAAGCTTCATTTAGCGGTCAGTTTTAATAAAACCAAACAATATCATCTTATTGTATATTTAAGCTTCATTTAGCGGTCAGTTTTAATAAAACCAAACAATATCATCTTATTGTATATTTAAGCTTCATTTAGAGGTCAGTTTTAATAAAACCAAACAATATCATCTTATTGTATATTCAAGCTTCATTTAGAGGTCAGTTTTAATAAAACCAAACAATATCATCTTATTGTATATTCAAGCTTCATTTAGAGGTCAGTTTTAATAAAACCAAACAATATAATCTTATTGTATATTTAAGCTTCATTTAGAGGTCAGTTTTAATAAAACCAAACAATATCATCTTATTGTATATTTAAGCTTCATTTAGAGGTCAGTTTTAATAAAACCAAACAATATCATCTTATTGTATATTTAAGCTTCATTTAGAGGTCAGTTTTAATAAAACCAAACAATATAATCTTATTGTATATTTAAGCTTCATTTAGCGGTCAGTTTTAATAAAACCAAACAATATCATCTTATTGTATATTTAAGCTTCATTTAGCGGTCAGTTTTAATAAAACCAAACAATATCATCTTATTGTATATTTAAGCTTTATTTAGAGGTCAGTTTTAATAAAACCAAACAATATCATCTTATTGTATATTTAACCTTCATTTAGCGGTCAGTTTTAATAAAACCAAACAATATCATCTTATTGTATATTTAAGCTTCATTTAGAGGTCAGTTTTAATAAAACCAAACAATATCATCTTATTGTATATTTAAGCTTCATTTAGCGGTCAGTTTTAATAAAACCAAACAATATCATCTTATTGTATATTTAAGCTTCATTTAGCGGTCAGTTTTAATAAAACCAAACAATATCATCTTATTGTATATTTAAGCTTCATTTAGCGGTCAGTTTTAATAAAACCAAACAATATCATCTTATTGTATATTTAAGCTTCATTTAGCGGTCAGTTTTAATAAAACCAAACAATATCATCTTATTGTATATTTAAGCTTCATTTAGCGACCACCTCTGTTAAGCGGTCACTTTCTCTTGTTCCCTTGACTGACCGCTTAAGGCAGGTTTGAATGTATCGTTAATGAGTTAACATAATGAATGAGATATACTTCTTTTATTTGTTTACAGAAGATATACACATAAAACAATTTCCTGATTATTTATTGTGCTTTACCAGTGCAGTATTACAACACCAGCAACGTCTGCAACTACTATTACTATCTATTTCGTTTAAAACTAACCAAATAGAAATAAATGCAGTTTACAACGGCCGAACATCACAATGAGATAAGCGTGCAACTAGTCCAAATTGTTTTTGCAATTTCTTGCAACATCATTTGGTTTGTTACCGTCAGCCGAGATGCAACTGATAATCCGGTAAAATTAATAATACGGTAAAGGTCCGGTTGTCCAAAATAACCTTATCCGTGGTTACTCTTCAAGGGTGTATAAAACACACAAATTACTGTGTTGTTAAGATATGTATTTCGACACAAATATCAAAATAAAAACAATTATAGCAATAATACAGTATTCTGTAGGAATTGACTGCAGATGATATTTGAATTCAAATACAAAGAAACTGACCTGGCAGAGTTCTGCACAGGACGCAGGTAAGAACTAAAATAGTTGTCTTGAAAAGCAAAATCAGATCAAACCGACGTTGGAATAAACTAACATGCCAACCACAAATCACACGACAGGGGACAGTATCACTGACAGAGGCCAGAAACCCCCCCCCCCCCCCCCCCCCCCGTTATAGAGAATGACCCAACAAAATCAACTGACCTTTAAATGCTGAAAGAAATATCAAAGACATACGCAAAAAAACAATTCAAACAGATGATAAATGCTTGAATTCATGGAGGTATTAACTGACCTTTACATATGCAGAAAACAATATCAAAGACATACGACATACAAATGTTAGAGAAAGTTGCATGAATTGAACCTATATCAATTATGAAAAAATAGTTATGAAAATATGAACTTAAATATAACAATGTCAATATAATATAAATGATATTATATTTAAATAAAAATACCAAATATCCTTGTTGAAATAGATTGAACTGTAATATCAATTACATCTAAAGTGGAGTATTACTCTAAACTAGCAAGAAAGAGAGAGAGGAACAAAATGTATAGGGTTGTAGCATTATTCACCTGAATAATTTACCGCTACAGCACAACTAATACTTGCTGTCTGTTTTACTTTCCTGACATGCGCTGCCACACGTGGCAGAGATGGAAATAAAGGATATAGAGCTGAAACAGTATGTCATTGATCTTACAGAAGCGGTAACCGTTTTACTTATATCGGGTTTATGTTATTCAAAAGATTCTCACACCGAAATGTAATGTCTGTAATGTTCATATGAAACATGTCATGTTAAAAGAGAGCTCACAGAAAGAAACAAAATCAATAACACATTATTGTGCTGTTCAACATATTTTGCTAAATGACTATTCTAGATGATAGTCTAATCCATTTCAGTAAACCATACAAAACGGTTCAGTTAAGCTGAAGTCATTTTCATTCACGGACTGCGCTGCCCACAAGGCTCTAGGTCAAATCTCCTCTCTTTCCGTGACCCAAGACCCGCTGAACTACCCCGATCTCCTAAATGTTGCAGCCATCTTCAAGATTAGGTCGCCACTTGGAAGCTCCCCTAATGGTAAATACACATTATTTTCACACTCAATATAAGCATTGTTGCTTTTTAAGAATATCGAACGAGAGTTTTATCCGGTCTCCGTTAGTCCGGGTTTCTCACTATCCAGTCGGAAATATTTGGATCGAGGCGGGTTGCCTATATTGTATGAACGCAAAAATGTTGTAAGAACATGATAATTATGCTCCGTTATAGAAGTCTGTTTCACTTTATTTTGTTACATAAGCATTTGCGGTTTTTGCGGTAAAGAGAAATGTATCCTTAGTACAAGGTATTGATTAAAATCAAATGTGTAAAGTATAAAAGTTCTACAAAGTTAATTATTTGAGCAATCACGTACGGAATTGACGTTTAAATATAGTTTATTTTATACATACATATAAGCAATATGCTTGTGAGTATTACATGACTGATAGCATGTTATGCACATATAATCATGGCAAAACATTTGTATATAAATGGTCAAAGATCAGTTATATTATTCTAGCACGAAATACTTGTAATGTAAGTATACATACATAGCCACTTTAACTCATATCATAATCTTATCATGAGTCCAAATAAGAATACCCAGAATCGTACAAAGACACATGAATATATAATTGAAACATTTATGTACACATAGTTATCAATATTTAATCACACACACACACACACACACACACACACACATTGTAACCCTACATTTAACTATTCAAATATAAATTAACTACTAATATACATACATATAATATAGCATGCATAAATACATAAATATTTTACCTATCTAGATCTATATGAAATAGACATACACATACATACATGTTAGTGAGGAGTAGGAGGCGAACAAATACATATAATTATAAACTTAAATATGTAAGCTGTATATTTTCAACTCAATTATGTATTGACAAATTTATTTCTCTTTTCAAATGCTTTACATACACTTTATCCAGAGGGGTTCGACACCAAAGGGAGGGGAGCATAAATCACTATATGCAATACAAGGGATACTACTCCAGATCGACCTAGCTTCATACCTTCCTCGGGAAAATGCTAATATCTCACTTATTTATGTAGGTATCTTCAAATCCTATGCACCTATTGCTAGTGTATACATTTATGTAACAGAAAATCACAACTTGTTCAACCATGCAAACGTAACTATCATGCAACGAAACCCGCTTTGCGAAACATACCCCAATTTTCCAGCTCATTTACACAGGCTCGTTCACTCGGTCTGCCAGTGTTCATGCAATGCATTTAATTATGGTTGAAGCACTAAGCGGAAAGCTAAAAGTTCTTGTCTGTTAAAACAAAAATTTCACTTGTCACAGGGAGATGTGACAGTAGAGAAGAAAGCCCTCGGGAAATACATGAAGCTACTCTGTATTGATAACTTCGGCTCATGCAAGTACCCGGATCTGTGTGGGCTCCTTGAACAGGTTCAATGTCCGGATACCATCGTGAATATAGGAATCAACTGCACATGTCCACTCAAAGCGGTGGGTATAATACGCTGATTGCGTCTTTTAGTTCTACCTTTGTCCGTTGGCCGGCGTCAACAATTTGTTTGTGTAAACTCTAAGCTGTTTAATCCTGACAAAATTCAGTTTTTGTATGATTAATGATTGGTTGGGGGTTACTTTGGTCAAAACTTAGATCTACAAATCTAGAGGCTACATGTTTGGTGTAATCTTCACAAAACTTTGTCAGAATGATTGTCCGCTTAAAATCTTGGGTGAGTTCGAAAATTGGTAATGGGGGACAAATTGTAAGTCAAATCTTTGGAAAACCTTGTGAACATCCTATTCATTTTGGCCCAATCGTCACAGAACTTAGTGAGAATGTTTGTTGATGAATTAAAAAATGTGACACGTGGGGCCAAACCGTATGACACAGGATCTAATACTTGGAAAACCTTGTGAACATCATGGAGGCCATAATTTTGCCCAATTTTGTCTTTTAAGGTTAGAGCACTCAGGTTATCGATTTAGGTACATCATGACCCTTTCGTCTTTTTCAGCGTTAGCTGTATTAAAATGGATTTTGACATATTTCTTGAACCAATCTAATCTTGGTTAACAACTGAAGGGTTCGAAAAAGCACTCGTTTCATTGGTTTACATACATTATTTTAGGATTTTCCATCATAAAATTTGTGTTTAAGGGTGCATATCTTTCTGCATGATTTTCAAATGGCAAATAGCAATTTCAGAAACCTAACATGAGAAACAACCTGTTGAAAATTCAAACATAAAAATCACCCAGTTGAAAAAGTAAACATTTGTGAGTCTTAACCTTGATAGTGGACTCGTCTCTCTAAGTCACAAAAATCCCCATTGTATAAGTTAGCTAACATAAGCTACGAAGAGCAAGAGTTAGGTGCTCGTTTGCGAAACTAAGGGATCGAGTCCCACTGGTGGCACTTTTTTTTAAAGTTTTGCTTAATTTGCAATTTTTCCATTTCTTTTTTTCTGGCTAGTATTTTGCATTTCCTAAATTTAGCGACAGATACGTTTTCTAGCATTATTTTAAAATCACAGACCATATTCTGTTGTAACACGTTTACTTTCTGTAACTTTCTTTGTTGTTGTTTTTTTCTTAAGGCAAATATCTTTTTTACATATATTTCTTGTTTGACTTTGTTCTGATGGAAAAATATACATAATACATAATTATATTAAATCTATGGTGTTTTTATCGAGGTCTGCATGCCTTTTAGCATTTTAATTCTGTATAAATTAAAGTATAGTACATTTCAACATGGTCCATAAGGTAACTACTGAGGGCTGGTTTATTTGTCTGCTGTAATGAGATGCATATTCAATCAGTCGTTGCTGTTTGAAATTGACAGTTTGTTAATTTGATGTTTTAATACACTCTTGTATTATGTATGTGGACAATTATTTGAGAGATTTCAACGTTTATGACATAGATTATACACTCTACAACAAATAAATGTTTGGAATTTCCGAAACAAATAAGGGAGATAATTATTTAATGAAATTATGGGTTTAACAGTAGTTTTGTATTAACTATTTCCCTTTGACCTTTTTAGGTTCCATTGTCACATGGTTAAATCTCTCACTTAGAGATAAATATTTGATATGTAATTGTTTAGTGCTTAATGTATTTGCATAATCATGTTAATCGAAAAATCAATAAGCTAGTAGACAGATTTAAGTCACATTAAATACGGTTTCTTATATAATTTATCCTAAGGAAATTATAAAGGGCTATATTGCTGCTTCTTTTATTAATGAAATGGGATGGTGTCGCATATTTTACTATTTGGTACTAGTCTCTTATAAATCAATTTTGAATGGAAGGATTCGTACAAATGATTACTACAGTTTCTGTGATGTAACCATGATGAGACTCAAATAACGATTCTATATATTTAATGACAAAACAAACGCTTGATTTCTACCTGTGCTGTTTCAGAACACCTACATGCTCCGGGAAACCGAGATCAACATTAATGCCAATGTGATCACCGCTGGTGACTATCACGTGATAGGCAACGCCACGTACATTGGTCAACAGGGATTCTGCATTGAACTCATGATCTCATTCGAGTGAACAAAATATGACTCCAGGACTTTCTCAGCAATTTCGGATTTTAAAATTGTCACTGTGCTGGATTGGTATATAAGATTTTAATGATCTAACAACGTGAATATAGAATATGTAGAAACTTTTATGAAATAGTTCCTTTATTTAATTCATTTGCTGGCACTGAGCTCAGATTAAAGTCTCGTTGACAATATGTGAGAACTTGATTGGACGCTTTTTGTTCCGAGTTTGTCCGGAAGAGCCCGATGGAATCAGTCCTGGAAAGAGCAGATAACTATAGATGTGTTTCTGATAACAGTAGGGAAAATTCATTCTATCATTACGAAAAAATCATATTTAGATGTAAGGAAGTACATATACTTCGTTAAATATCGCCCCGCCCCCATCTCATTAAAAACAGCATTATCACAAACTTAAACGATTACAAAACCGCGAAATCGATGCAGTGAATATTACAATGGCTCCAGTATGTATAAATAAGTTTCAAGTTTGATATAGTTATTGTTTTTATTTATTTATTAACATTAAATATTCAGGTATCTTTTATAATTCTTTAAAATAATTCATAATCGTAATCTATAAGCACGCGTAAAACATTTACTTTTATGTTATACACTTCATACACATTCTCATGATTATATTAATAATAATGATAACAACAAGAAATACCCTACCATCATTATAAGCCTCATGTATAATGCATATATATGCTTGTTTGTTGAGTTTAACGTCCCTCCGACAATATTTCAGTCATTAGGAGACGATGTCTACTTTAGACAGATATAGTGATATCACACCCACTCACATTATCATAACGACGAGCCAACAAGTCCTGTACCTACCCTAACATGCTCAGCGCCAAGTACGTGGGCTATACCAGTACTATTTTTTACGACTTTGGTATGTTGCGGCCAGGAATCAAACCCACGACCTCCCGTTCTCTATGCGGACACTCTAACAACTTAGTCACCTGGGACGTTGCATATATATGTGTCTATCATAAAACAATACAAAGGCCATCATCATCATTTGCTGAATAACACATTTCCACGTTATCATTATCTTTTTACCAGATATTTATCATCATCATTACATGAAAATTATAATGACGATAAAATAAGACAAGTTCCAATTGGTCATCACTTAACTTTAACTTACACACATTAACACACCAAATTTATAGATAAGTACATCATACTCAGCTATCATCACTATCATCATCAACATCATAGTCGTCGTCGTCATCGTCGACACAAAAATATATATATATATACTCAAGACCTGCTTTCAACAAACTTTTAACTGGATGAATAATAACGTTAATTAACATATTAGAATTTCAAAATGAATGGTTAACTACATTGCCTGATTTAAATTATAAAAAAAAAAATCTCATGGATTTTGGTATGCATATTCGTATAAAATAGGATGAGTATGGTGTGTGTGTGTGTGTGTGTGTGTGGGGAGGGGGCTATACTTATTCCTGATTTGAGACTTTTCCTCTGAAATGTGTACCTAAACATCGATTTAAAATGGTTGAAATAGTTGTGTAGACCAGCACAGTATCAACCGTTTTCATTTTCCTTGACACCGGACCGCTGCCACGGGAATGTAGGAGGCTTCGTCATGATCTAGTGTCTAGGATACATATGAACATGTGTGTTGATACATTTAAATGAATTTACGTTTGGTATACTGTACAATCATAAATTTAAGTTGACATTAAATTTCGTGGAATCTGTAATAAAGACAATTTCGTTGGTACATATATTCGTGGATCCATGTTAAAGAAAACGTGAGGTCAGTTAAATAAACAGTGTTCGTAGGGATTATTAAAGTTTAATCTTTATTTATTTTACATCGAATACGAAACAAGTTATCTATGATCATGATAGATAGATATATTATTGTCATTTGTAACTTACACAGACAGTATTTCGTTACATACACAATACAATAATCACCTATACAATATATGCATCACATGGCAGCTTATAGAATGACAGAACCTAGAGAAAATTATACATTTCAAATAATTTAATGACATGCTCAAACTACATATACTTATTTTCAATAATTCAATAAATTTATTAGGTCTCAATCTATAATATTTCTTAATATATTTCTGTCTAATATCATCAAATTTATTACATTTAATAATAAAATGAAACTCGTCCTCTATGGCCCGACTCTCACATAACTGACACACTCTCTCACTCCTCTCTATTCTCTCCCTCCCATATCTACCAGTCTGAATTCTTAAACTGTGAAAAAGATTTTTTTCCTTTTTTACAAACAATTTTTTCAAAATTGTCTTTTAAATGCACATATAAAGTATTCAGGATATAATTTGACCGTACATCTGAGTACCATTTTTGACGAAAGCAATCGATTAGTCTTTGTTTAAAACAATTTATAAAAGCATCTTCTGATATATCATGCGGATTTCTCCAAACATGTGAAAAACCATGACTATCCAATAATACCTTAACTTTTCTTACCCAATTATCACATCCCTTTTCACTTCCCTCATTTAAAAGTTGATATACATGCTTAAGTATTATATTTTTAGTATTAATTAATTTTAACCAATATTTAATAAGGTGTACATATCTATTTATATACAACGGGTAGCGGCAAAGTTCGCCATATACCGCATCATTAGAATTTTGTCTAACACCCAGTATCATTTTACAATATTTCAGGTGCACCCGTTCTAGTTCTTTTGACTTTGCAAATCCCCAAATGGGACAAGAATAATTCATAATGGATGGAACGAATGCATCAAATAATTGCATAGCTAAATTTGGCCTTATTTCATATTTATTAATATTGTGAAACAATAAATTCATTGCTTTTAGAGCTTTACCGACTAAGCACTGGTTGTTTAATACAAATGAAGAGGTATAATTAAATGTAACTCCTAAATAATTAAAGTTATCAACGACTTCCAGAATATCATTATTATAAATCCATTTTTCATCTATAAACGTATGACATCTTTTCCGAAAAACGACAATCTTTGTTTTATCACAACTTATATTAATCACTCTCGATAGCTCTGATGGAGGCGTATGTGGTCATAATTATGGGAGGAAACCCGAGTGCCCGGAGAAAACCCACGTATCTGGACGGGCGTCCATGGTACCCTTTCACGTACGTGACCAGGAATCGAACCCTGGACGCATTGGTGAGCGTTACTACTACGCTATCTAGGCACCCAGTGATAAATAATCGTGGATAAAGCCGTCCAAGAAATCAACGAATATTAGTCCCCCACGAAAGTTAATGATTTTACAGTATACGGTAAAATATATTGATTCCATTCAATGTTCGTGTTGTTGATTTTAAAACTGTTTTAGGTCACTCTATATATTGATTGACTTTTGAAGCTTTTAAATATTTATGATATTTAAAATCATTCATTAATTTATCATTCATTACGTATATAAAGATTTGTAATAATTATTAAAAGAAAGGCTCATTGCATATGTCGGCAGAAAACACGATAGTCATCCGATCACGTCAGATGTTGCGACCTATATACTCCCTTAACCAGGTTTTCAAATTATCTTCTATTAAAATAATAATGAAAATATATAACAAATAATTCATTGAAGATAATGTAGCTTTCTTGTAAGCTATACATAATAAACATAAACATCAAATATTTAATAATTTATTCCTAATTACAATATGTGTTTAGGGGCGTATTTGATATATCTCTTTCAAATGATTGAGCTGCCTGTGGACATATTGTGTTACATGTACATCTTCAAAGATACTTCTACTTGTAAGGTTGTGTTTACGAACATGTCCACATACCGCTACTAATCATTTTGGTTACAGTGACAGCGTTGTTGTAAACAATGGTAATGATGGGGATGATGATGATGATGATGATAATAATGATGACGATGGCGGTTAAGATGATGATGATGATGATGATGATGATGATGATTGTAGGTGGGCATTTCCATAAGGAATATTATAATGTTGTAAGACCGTTCGGCGTATTGTTAGAAAACAACAATAACGACAACTACCTTCCTGTGGATTAAGAGTGTAGCTGAGAAAAAGAAAGTTCATATTGCATATCAATGATAACCTTGTATTGAAAAATTGTACAAATAATAATTTAGATGACCATTATATAGATCAGAACATTAACCATCAAATATTGTACGGGAGTATACACTGGTAATACATATAAAACGGTCATGTACTGCATGGTGGCAAAATATTTATATTGACCTAACTTTGACGAGAGAGAGAGAGAGATAGAGAGAGAGATGTTCCATTTTGTTTATTAACATATTTATGAATGCATTCGTTAATATATAGTCCCGGATATTCAACAGCGCCAAAAGTAAAAACACGTGCCATCAACAACATTTTGTTTCAGAAATAAGCTAAAGATTAAGCATAACTTCCTTGATTATCCGAAGATTTACGACGATGTACGGAAATATCCGAGCCTTGAATTAAAATAAAATGTTAGGCAGAGACCAAGGTATTTCGGCAATTTATATGTATACAAACACAAGATACTTAGAATTTGATTGTGAAATTAAATAAACGAGTTAGCCATTGAATGGTACGTGTGAATCTATGTAAACCCATTTTCATTTCACTTACACAGTGTATATATGACGAGGATCATTGTTTTGATACAAACTGATTGATTAAATGTGAACAAGGATGTCGGGAAACGGAAGTAAAACAACTTGAAGTACTTCTGTGTGACAATCCTTGATCAACCTCGCACATCGTATCTGTACATTAGGTCAAGATTTGTTTTAACCACACGGGAAAATAGAGGTAACACTGCTATTTACATTAATTCTCTGTTCTTTCAGTATTTTCTTAAAAAATGTTTTCATACATGTAGCAAATCTTTTTGTACTTTCATATTGAATAATAATAATAAAAAAACATTTTATCACAAGTCGTATATTTACTAGAATACGCATTCGTTTATTTGTTTATGTGCTCTGCCGGAAGCTGTAATTGTGTCCATTTTAAAACGGCACTTGAATTTGTTTCGAATGTAACGATTGCGAGGAATATATTTAACGTAAATGAATGATAAATGTACACGTATATCAAAAACAACACACATTGCCGTGACCCTTTATTTCATATAGACTCATTCTGACGCAAACAGAGCAGAACCAATCTTTAGAAGCTGTCTGATCAGGGACACCTCTCCTGTGTTTGATCATACAATATTGTAGCTCAGTTTCTACTGTGTGGAAAAGAAAACTTCATGATTTAATATACCATTCAAAGTTAAATTACTTTTCATCAAATCATGAATTTATACATGAATATTTAAGGATTGTGAAGAATTCTCCCTTAAACAGAGGTGGGCCAGGTCAAATGTGGGCAAGGCGGGTAATATTCACATTTCTGTTGTACATGCATATATTATTCAGTATATATAGAAGTTATATTCAGTTTATTAAAATCATATACTACTTTCAGTCTAATTTGTAAAATGATATCATTGTCGTATTTAAATCTGGCTAGTTATAACTGGTCACACATATTTACAGTCTTCCGTAAGCAAATGAGTCCGAAAGGGAGCCGCCGTAAGTGGCTACTTTTTTATTTGGGAGTTTTACAATTAGATTAGTGTCAGTTTCTTGCTGTATTCAATTAATTCAATATGATTAAGAATAAAGTAAAAAAATATTGAGAATTAAAATAAAAATCAATATTTAAGTTCTCTTAAAGCATACTGTCATTTTGTAAGAAGAATTTAACCTAAGATTGAAAACAAAGATATACTACGGTTACTCTAATAGATAAATGGTGTTTTCAAAGTCCGTAGTGTTGAAGTTAAAAGTTAAAAGACGAACAAAAGACAATTACACACGGAGGAAGAATACAGACATACAACCATAATCATGCAAATTATAAACTGAAATCAAAACATTGCTGTACTCTCGTTTCAACTAATTGCTTTTATTTCGTTTTTATCTCGCTACATTTAACACAGGAATTTGTATTTATGTATATCTGTATCTCCAACAAACACGGCGTTGTTCAAATCTCTGCATCTATGTCTCTATATTAGCGCAACGGACCGTATGTTTATATGCTTTAAATTTATACATTTGTAAGACTAAAAGTTTAATCGAATAAAATCTAAATCTGAATCTTGTCACTCATTTGAATTCTTGTCAACCTGACTAGCTGCAGTTTGTGTGTTCATTTAAAGGAGGGTATACCCGAGTGTTCTTTTAAAGGTGGATATCGCTATTTGTTCTTTTTAAGATGATCTTTTAAATGTGGGTATCCCCGTGCTCTTTTAAAGGAAGGTATCCCCGTTTGTTCTGTTTAAAGTAGATATCCCGTGTGTTCTTTTAAAGGTATATACGTGTATAGGAAGGATCGGAATACCGAAATAATTTAGTTTAATGACAAATAATTGGACTAGTCGTTGCTACGAATATTTCCATTTGCTATCAAAATGATGAAAACATACAAACATTATACTAAAGTTTCATCAAGAGTTTAAGCTATAGCAAAAGTCAGTGTTGTATGTGAACAATAAACATGACACTAAAAGAAATTTTGTTTGAAAATCCCCGTTTAATACATGCCTTTTTGATGGGTTTTACGTCCAAGTACCAGTTGTTCATTAATTTGGATACTATGTATAGTATGTGCTGCCACACAAGCAAATAAATATAAAACAAACAGACAAATAAATAAATAAATAAATACATAAATAAACAAACAAACAAACAAACAAATAAATAAACAAACAAACAAACAAATAAATAAATAAATAAAAAAAAAAAAAAAAATAAAATAAAAAATACACTCATAATTTGATTTTTATGTATATACAGAAATGTACGTATAATCATAATTGTTGATATTAAAGAATATAGCTGAAGTATATTGGACTTGTTGGGTTACAATGTATAACTTCAGGAAGCCTTAAGAAGAGTTTAAGGAACTCAATCTGAAGAATGTATTCAGCGACTGTTCTGTACCTGCTGGTGACAACCGTACTGGCAGAGAGACGTAAGTAGGACATTGTTGTTGATAAAAATATAAAACACCTCAACTGTCTTATAATGCCATCTTTATTCTAGTGGGTACAACCTTTGTTAAAGTATGTACATTCTTTGTTATGTTGTGTACACATTTTGTTATGTCATGTACATTCATTATCATTTCGTGTACATTCTTTATTATGTTACGTATTTCCTTTATTATGTTGCGTGTATTCTTCATTTCGTTAGTTAGTTAGGTTCTTCATTATGTTTTGTAAATTATTTATTTAATTATGTACAATGTTTATTACTTATTGTGTTTTGTGCAATCGTCTTTATCTTATGTATACTGTTAATTATGTTGTATATATTCTTTATTATGTTTGTTTGTTTGTTTGTTGCGTTTAACGTGCCGACAGTATTTCAATCATTTGGAGACGAGGTCTACTTGAGACAGATATAGTTCTGCCATACTGCAGTATCTCACCGCAGACATGTAGCATGATACAACACAGTCACATTATCCTGACACCGGGCCAACCAGTCCTGCAACTACCTTTATATGCTGAGCGCCAAGCAAGGGAGCTATAACAGTACCAGTTTTACGACTTTGGTATGTCGCGGCCTGGGATTGAACCCACGACTTCCCACTCCCGAGGCGGACGCTCTAACCATTCGGCCACCGGGGACGGTTATTCTTTATTATTTTTGTACATTTCTATTTGTGTTGCGTGATATTTCTGTTATATTAGGTACATGTACACTGTAAGTAATATTGTGTAGAAAGTTTATTCCGTTATTTAGAAAGTTTGTTATGGCAGAATAAAAAAAGCTCAAAATACTCAATATAATTTGATAAACTTTGTATAGTATATGTATTCGAACATATATATATATGCATATTTTATATGTAAAAAAATCAATCTGTAACCTACATATAAAGTCAGTAATAACAAGGACTTATGACTTGTCGGACGGCGACTCTGTTATATCTGTGTTTAACTTCCTGCTGACAACATTTGATTCATCTGGAGGCTTCGTCTACATTAGACACTTCCTCGTTAAGATTTTACGATATCCTGACCCAGGGTCCGGGACTACCTTTATATTAATAATATGCAGACCAGCAAGCAACAGAGATATGCTGGAACCATTTGTGACGACTTTGATATGTCGCGACTTGGATTCGAACCCACGATCCCCTGTCAATCGCTGTGGTCGTCATTTCTGCATCGTTGTTTTCGTTATCTGCATACCAATCGCATACAAATTAAGGAAGTTAACTCAAACGTTGCATTTTAGGTCATTTAAATATCTCTTGATATTCAACCATGTTCTTACTACATCGTTGGCAATTTCAATTCAATATTAAATCTAATCTATGCAGTCAAATAATAATAATAATAATAATAATAATAATAATAATGATGATGATGATGATGATGATGATGATGATAAAACACACACACACACACACACTGTATTTCTTCTTTTTTTCATTTTGACTACCCTAAAAAGTCTTTTTTTACCCAATGAAAGAAGTGTAATGGAAAGTGGATGAAATAATCACATTCTATACGAAGTCATTATCACCTCCCCCCACCAAAAAACCCCCCAAAAAACAACAACAACAACAAAAAAAAAACACTCTTAAATGCATGACACATAAAATGCTTATTCAGGAACGCACAAAATAATTCTATTGTTCTGACTGGTCTGCATCAGGACTGACTGGTCTATATCAGGACTGGCTGGTATGTATTAGGACTGACTGGTCTGTATCAGGACTGACTGGTCTGTATCAAGACTGACTGGTCTGTATCAAGACCGACTGGTCTGTATCAGCACTGGCTGGTATGTGTCAGGACTGACTGGTCTGTATCATGACTGACTGGTCTGTATCAAGACTGACTGGTCTGTATCAGGACCGACTGGTCTGTATCAGCACTGGCTGGTATGTGTCAGGACTGACTGGTCTGTATCAGGACTGGCTGGTCTGTATCAGGACTGGCTGGTAAGTATTAGGACTGACTGGTCTGTATCAGGACTGGCTGGTCTGTATCAGGGCTGGCTTGTCTGTATCAGAACCGACTGGTCTGTATCAGCACTGGCTGGTCTGTATCGGGACTGGCTGGTCTGTAAGGGACTGGCTGGTCTGTATCAGGACTGGCTGGTATGTGTCGGGACTGGCTGGTCTGTATCAGGACTGGTTGGTCTGTATCAGGACCGGCTGGTCTGTATCAGGACTTGATGGTCTGTGTCTGCATGCGTGTATTCTCATGTCAGTGGTCTAGGACTAAATTTCGCAACATTCACAGTCCAAAAATGACTGACAGTTACATACAAACACACTTTAACTTATTTAGTTACATAAAGATTACTCCATCTTAGAAAACATTTCTGTGTGACACATTGCATAAAAACACATAGGTCACAGAAAATTAAGATATATATGTAACAATAAATTGAAGATAAAAGCAAGAGAACAACAGCAAAAAGTATGTGGACCAAGTGGATCTCGTGTATCGAAGTATGCATTATATTTATTGATTGTATAGTATTATAGTTTAAACAATAAACAAGACAGACAAGAGGATTTTCCTTACGTCAGTTGATGTTTTAATCCTGTAATGTGTGTAACAAGTATATTTTAGTTAGAAAAAAGAAAGAAAGAAAAAAAAAGAAAACAACTTTTCTTATTCCAGAATGTGTTTAATATTTACATATTTGAAAAAAAAAAAAAAAAAAAAAAAAAAAAACAACAACAACAAAACAACAACAAAAAACATGATAGTCTGTTTCTACTGCTGTGTGGCTATATGGTTATCAATACGTCACTAAGTGTTTAGGTTTTAAATGTCTAACACATAAATACACTAATTATGTTATGAGCTGTTATATATTTTTGTCAGGTGTAAATTAAACCAATTTTAATATATTGGTGGGAGATATACTACGAGTAGATGCATGGGATATAAATAAAATAAATATAAAGCAATAATCAGTAGTGATGCGAGTTATTTGTTAGCTAATCACATCAAGTTGAGTAAATACTTTATTTTTCTATTTGAATGTGAACAATTGCAGTTCGGACATAACATGACCATGAGTCACACACCCTACAGCCATGGAAACCGTTCTATGTGAAAATCATAAATTTTATCAATATTGAATCAAATAAAAATTGAAATAAAATTAGAATGTTAAATTAAACTATGAAAATTGTTGGTGTTTTAAGGAATTTCAGTGTCCAGCTATAGATAGCTATTTGCTGGTGAAAAAAAAACTATCCCCTATGATATGTACATGTATATAAAGTGACAGCTAACATGTATGATGCAATACGACAACTGTTACATTTTCACATTCCAGTCATTTTGCCAAATCTTATAAATTTTCGATTATATACATATATAATTTCTGTGCAGATGCACATAAACTATTATTATATTACACATTTGAATTTTCATTTTTATTACTCTGTGGTTGTAATTTTTTAGACAGACGTCCATCTAACGTCATTTTATTTTTACAGAAAACATTGCTATAGGGAAGACTGCAAATCAGATCGGCACACTATACTTCAACGGTTACTATTGGGTTGCCGGTCTTGCAATAGACGGAGTTAAAAACTTTACTGGGGACAGCTGCCAATGCTGCAGTGCAACAGACAAGCATTACATGGTTTGGTGGGAGGTAGACCTAGGCGCAGTTTACAACATTGGCAGGATCGACGTGTACGGTCGCTATGACAACTCAGGTATTCTACGTAAAAGATGGACATACAATATTTACTTACAATAATCATACGTGTCATATTCTCTAAAGCTACTACGAATAACTGAGGTATTTTTAAATGTTTTTGCTACATTTGATGATCATTCAATAAATAGTTACTTATATCGTGTATAAGGTATTGGAAGGATATATGATATCGCGATATATTGCAAAATTTGACCGTGATAATGAGACTGTTGATAATTTTTTTTTTAAAAGTTTTATCCTTAAAATTGAAATAAACTGCAATATTAAACCTTGATATTGTGATATATTGCAGTTTTATCTTTGTTTATGCGATATTTAACCTTGTTATTGTGATATATTGCAGTTTTATCTTTGTTTATGCGATATTTAACCTTGTTATTGTGATATATTGCAGTTTTATCTTTGTTTATATTGCTATTGCGATATCTTAAATTATTAACATTGAAATTACAATTTATTTCAATATCTAATCTTGATATTTTCGAGAATATTTTCTTTTAAAGAATGGCAACTGTATTTTTTTGCATTTTTTCATAGTTCATAGTCCTAAAACAATGTGTCAAAAATCAATATCATGATTTAGGACAAATGTATCAAAAGGATTCAAAATTTTGTGAGGCATTATCTGTGTTATTTTAAGGTGCAGTCATCAATATAAGTCATGCGTGGATCCAGAGGTTGGGTTAGGGGTCACGATTTGGCCATTATATGAAGAGTAAATAAGAAAAGACCCCCACCCCCATTTTTAAACACCCCATGTAAAGCTGATGGAACCTCCTATGAAAAATCTCAACAGAAGACCCGCGGGTGAATTTCAGAAATTAATTATAAATAAGTGGGGGTTAATTATGGTAATTTTCATTTTCCCGTCGGTTTGAGATAGGGAGCTGGATCCGCGCATGTAAGTAAATCAATTTTCTTCGAGTCAGTTTGATCTTCATATTGAAACTTTTACATTTCTTTGAAATATATAGTCAATGAGTTAAAATATTGATATATGTTTCACATTGCAATATCATACTGCCAAGATATGTATTGTGATATCTAAGATATAATGCAATATGGTAGCACTCTACTTTTGATTTACAGGGGTGGATCAACTGCGTGGGTTTAAAATGTATGCCTCAGATAGGTCACAATCGTTCAATTCACATGTTTATTCGAACGATATGGATTTTTCTGAATTCAAAGATGTTAAAGGCCATATTAGGGTAATTCTCGGTAGTCATGACGCAAGATATGTGGCCCTTACTAAAAGTTCGTCATGGTCCCGCATATTGATGACCATTTGTGAAATAGAGGTTTTTGAAGGTAAGGAGATACTCTCTCTCTCTTTCTCTCTCTCTCGTGTGTGTTTGAACACACATAATATTGTATCTTTAAACGTCTTAGAGTATTCTCATTTGTTTTGCCTTTAACACGGAACCCAGAACTAAGAGACTCTCTCTCTCTCTCTCTATATATATATTGCAATTTAAATAAACTCTCATACTTTTTTTCATGAGCTTCTTGTATCATACAGAAATTATATAAGAAATTGAATTAATTAATCGTTATAAATTTATTATGTCCGCATGTTTTTATCCCAAGCACTGTGGCATATTACAGCCTGTCAACCTGGTACGTTTGAGCCCAATTGTACGATATGTCATTGCCTGGACGATAAACCGTGCAACAGGATGACTGGGGAATGCGCCAGGGGATGTGACGTCGGCTGGACAGGGACGTCATGCAGTACATGTAACGTACCATGACTAATATTGCTGGTTCACAACATACCTCGGAGTTCCTTAGTAATCAAATGTCTGTAGAATACCAAAATAACTTAAGTATTCTACCTCCATTACATGTATTTTGAAAATATTTTTAAACAAACACACATACAAATTAATAATGCAGCAAACTAGTCTAAGACATGATTCTAATACTGCTACTGCAGTAACCACAATAACTTCTGCTACGACTTTCCGTATTACAGTTTCAAGTTTATTACAATAACTGTTACGTGTATCCCTACAGTAACTTCTTTTCCTGAAACTAACTTCTAACCATTAGAACAATTTTACTACAGTGAAATTGCGATTTACCGAATACTATTAAAAGGAAATTCGGAACACCGCAAGGATCGGAAACCGAGAGAATCTTCTTCTGCCGGGAATTACCGTTCCCCCGCACAGGTTTTTAAGCGTCGAGTTACAAAATTAATGATGCTCGGATAATCCCAATTTTACTGTACTTAAACCACGACTTCCGCTGTATCATACTTGTTCAAACAGTCTTTTGTGTTGTCAGTGTGTTCACCAGATACGTTCGGCCGGAACTGCAGTCTGTCGTGCCACTGTGCAGGGGAGGTGCCATGTGACCGATACACGGGCATGTGTCCCGAGGGAGGCTGTCAGCTGGGCTGGACAGGGAACAGCTGCAATATAAGTACGCATCATCATCATCATCATCCAATCATTTTTCTAATTTAAAAGATATTTGGACCCCAATGCATGATATAAGGGATGCTGATAAAGATTTAAAATTAAAATACATTATATTAGAACATTTTAAGACATTTTAGCGGCTGTAACATTAGAAATGTCTATTTTAGTAAAATTACCCCCTGTCTGGATTAAGTACAATATTTTCGCCCTGACTACAAGTTTAGCTGTTCAAAATGTTATTATTAAATATATATTTTTTATGTATTTCATTACATTTCCATTACATATTTGCATTACATGAGGAAGATATACACACTTATAAAACAAAAAACAAAAATTAATTTATGTTGAAAGTGATTTTTTCTGACCCCCTCCCCCAAAGAAAAACAATTACGTTTGACAAAATACAAACATATGCTGACAAATTAACTCAAATATGTTTTGCATTCTCCCCTCGATAGCAAAGGCTAATATGAAGAAAAAAAAAAGAAATACCGTGCCGGTTTTACTATTTTTAACACTATTTTTCAAGTATGATTATGGCCGAAAAGTGCTAAAATATCACATTCAAGGGCAGATAACTAAATAAATAGGACGGTGACCCCATTTTTATTTTCTCATAAAATGTTTCTTTTATGATTTCTATAATCATGCAAAGTTTAAAAAATTCTATTGAACAGTTTAAATTTTCTTCTTTGTCTATATAGAAAATGTAGCAAACTGTCACATACGCCCTTAAGATAATCTATTATAAGTGATGACGTAATTATTTTATTATAATGATACTGTGGGTATCAAATGTTAAATGAAATGACCAGCATAGCTGATACTATTTTACATTAACAGACAAATGTTTAGGATTTCGATTTATTCTGATGTTGTTTATTATATTAATATCAAATAAACTAATCAATGCATGACTTTAGTTCTTATACTTGATGATATCTTTATGTATTTATCTTTTTTTGTTAAATATATTCATATCTTTAGATATATATAAAATGCAAACATTAATTATTCAATTAATTTATCAAATAGGTACAAACATTGCCTTGAATAAGACTGTGAAATTAAAATCACAGTTATCTAATTTTGGACCTGACTATGCTGTGGACGGAAACTTACGGACGGACCACGGCATATGCCATTGCTGCGCTGTTACTTTGAGAGAATGGAGTCCTTACCTGGAACTGGACTTAGGGAAACTCTACCACGTGCAGGCTGTTCTTATATACGGACGAACTGATAGGTTGGATCAGTGGTGGCGTAAGTGTTTCTGTTTTAATGTTCAAGAAAGTTCACAACTTCCAATCCTAACTGAACATCAGTTCTTAATTACGCCTGAACGAAATGATTGTATCCATACCTCTTAAAGAGTAAGTGCGGCTTATCTCGTACTTCGATATGCTTAACTGAAGTGACACGTGTGTTTTGATTGTTACATTTTGTTGTTAATTATTTTGTTCTTGTCTGCTATAAGAAATGATTGTGTCAGTACACTAATATCTTGCACAATCGTACATGTAGCGATTAAAATCAAACTCTTTCATTGTTTTAAAATTTTCTTATTATTACCTGCAGATGTATTACATGATCACACACGATTTGAATATCTTAAAATTTACGAATTTGATGTAACCGGTATTATTGAAGCAACTTTTAGTTTACCATTTACGATAGTGGATGCACTGACAGTATGAAGCTGCAATGCATATACATGCAGTGGGTGTAGTTTGTGTCGCATAAAAGGTAAGACTGTAAATATTAGGTTATGGCTGATGTATATAAGGCAAATGCAGTCTTATATTATGTTCCAGAGGATTTCAATGATTTGAGAATATATCTGGAAAAGGTTCGATATGAACGTACAAGTCCGCCCTTCATAGTTGGAACCGATGCTGACACAAAACGATTTTACAACCTAACTCTTGCCCAAGCAGTTGATATACAGTACGTGCGACTCGTACTATATGGCAGTTATCGGAGACTTGTTGTTTGTGAAATCCAGGTGTTCCCGAAAGGTAAGCACCTCAATGTTTTACTTCATAGTTTACTATACATGTATGATGTTTTTCTTTAACCTATATATATTCCACAACGATTGGACAGAAAGGATATCTTCTGATATCTTCTCGCTGGCACTGATGGCGGCGTTCCCGTAGTCCTTGATATGGGAGGAAACCAGAGGACCCGGATTAATATCATACACGTGACCGAACTGGCGCAAAATATATATCTTAGTATGCAGCAAATGTAGATATAACTCGATGAACTCCACTAGCCTTTCACATGACCATTCATTCGGCGACGTGAAGCACTTGAGGACTACCTTTATCAATGTTATTAAATGGGAATAGAGAATAATGTAATGTCGATTAAATGTATGTACAATAAAGGTTTAAATAAAGGAATCTTCTTCAGTATCAAATGAAATAGTTATAATGTTTATCCATCTAATACTTCGATGCCGGCATGTATGGAACTTTACCAGCCTAACAGCCAAATATCATAACAAAACGGTTTATTTTGAATTTACTTTAAGTTTTCACTATAAGCGGAATAAAATGTCATTTCGTAACGGAATGCAGATGAGATGTAAATATCAGGAATGAAATGCACAATTTCATGGTCCATCGGTGTGTGAACTACATCGGGGCTGTTCGAAAGTTCAATGTCAAGTCCTTCGTGAACAGTCACATTTACCTCACAAACCTACATCAAAATGTGTAATTAGATCCACAATTGGACCGACATTAAATCTTATCCCGATTTCACTGGTAGTAGTGTTCACTGTGCGATCTGTATCGGAATCATATGACCAAAGTTCTCGCAGCAAGTCCGATTTTGACTTACCTGTATATTTAACAATTTCAAAGGGTAAATCCCGTCCAGTATGCTTTTGTTAAGCATGGCATATTCTAGTAATAAATTGCAGATAAACATTTTATCATTTGTTCGCTAGGATTTGTTATCAATATCTCATCGACAGTGTTTCAGTCAATTGGAAACATTTGACCGACATATAGTGCTTACTTCCGTTGACAAGTGACAATGTACATCATCAAGTCACATCATCCTTTGACACCGATTCAACATATTGTAACAAACTCGAGGATCGAACCAGGATCGAACCCGGTCCGCAGGCGTTCGAGTCCAATCTCTAACTACTGAGCCAAAGAGTCGACTCCCTGACGCAGTTGTCAGAGATTGCATTTATACCTGTGACGACGCATCGTCACATTACTTACCCGTCCGAGAAGTCTCGACCCGAGACTTGGCCTGAGAAACATATGGGTAAGGCAACTCCTGTCCAGGCAATTGACAATATCCTACCGCTGCCACCAATGTAATAAACTCGACCCGGACCAGGATCGAATCCGGTCCGTCGGCGTGCGAGTCCAATGCTCTAACCACTCAGCAAAAGGGTCGACTTCCTGATGCAGTTGTCAGAGATTGCATTTACACCTGTGACGACGCATTGTCACAATGTTACGGAATTGCATTAATCAAAGTCAGTCTTATCTTGGAACGTTGCGGTCAGAGGCCGAATCCAAATTTTTCTCTCCAAACCAATCAGTAATCGAGATTTGTTGGAGACAAAAGAGAAAATTGAACATATTTACATACACCGTGTAACATTCTGAAGAAACCCAGTTTACTTAACTAAACGACATTAGCGATTAGTGTAACGTATTTTGGTTGCTTATAAGGACTCCTTTAACAATTAACATTTCATTTTGTTTCAGAGGAAATGCCTCTGTATCCAAAATATTTTTCATGACAATAGTATCGCAGTCACGTTTTTTTTTTGTTTTTTTTTTTCAAGTAAATAACAACATTAGAAGAACAAAAGGAAACCCCACGTTCACCAATAAAGCAAAACTATTTTAACGTGCAATTGGAATTTGATAATTGTATAAATGTCTAATATCTCGCAAAAGGTACAGTTGTCTTAGTTGACCATATTTGCATGTAGGTGGAAATACAAAGCATAAATATTTACATGTTGTGTTTGTATTTCAGTGTGTGATGACGGCATGTTTGGAGCCTCGTGTGAACACTCATGCTTTTGTCAGGGTCCTCCATGCAACAAGACAAGCGGCATCTGTCCGTCTGGCAAATGTCAGGTTGGCTACCATGGCAGCAAGTGTGACACTGGTCAGTTAATGAAGGACATGTGTGTCTTTTATTGTATTATCATGCTTAAAGAAAGAAAGAAAGAAAATATAAAAAATACACTCGAAAGGAAATTACTCACCAGATGGTGATTTAACAAGGATGATATAAAGATGTTTTTACTTTAGTTTGAACGAGTTTCTTATCTAAGAGGTTTAGAATTATTAAAAAATTAACACAAACACACACATACGCCCACAGATCCAAACAATAAACGTGTAAGTATTATCAAGATTCAAACATGATTTGCAGAGTGCCGGGATGGTACCTATGGCAACGAGTGCAGTGGACGGTGTGGCAACTGTGCGAATGGCGACCCGTGTTACCATGTTGACGGGCATTGTCAAATGTGTGACCCCGGGTACACGGGCGACTTATGCAAACAGAGTAGGTATTATACATTGTATATTATGTAAAGATATACAGAGGATATTGCTGAATTTATTTTAAGATATTTAAACTTTCACTTGTCTTAAAATGATAATTAATTTGTATAATTACGAGTAAAGAAAAAATGCGATTTTAAAATAGAATGTACATCGTATTTCATTTTTTGTTTGGCGCACACATCTATTTTCATTCGAACTAAATTGTTACCAATCAATTAAATTTGGAATGAAGAGAAATTATAATTAATCATTATAGATACAAATGTATTTTTGGCTCAATGAGATTAACAATGAGAATGTAACATAACCTTAATCAAACGTGTTTATATGAATACAATATAAAGTCAAAAATACACAAGAAAATACATATGTGTAGTTCGAAATGATTTTATTACGACACTGCCTAAGGACTTACAAATAGCAGCACGTACATTTAAAGGGAGATAACTGCATTGGAAATTTCTGTCTTACGTCTTAAAGCTCTGTCGATTACCTCCCATGTCCCTGATTATCCCTTTTCACCTGATTTAAAAACAAAACAAAACAAAGATAATCATTTTATCTTTTTTATCCTGAGAAAATAGCAAAATATTACAGCTTGTAAGTAAGATGCCTATATGTTTGATTTGAATAATTCACTTTATCTAAGGGTATAAGAAGATTGGTTGTTTTCAAAGCAATTTATCTTTATTTATGATTTATTTAGGAGTAATAATCGACAAGGCGTGGTGATTTGACGCTCATGTTTTATTTTCAAAAAAATAGTGATGTCAAAGTTGTCCGATATATATGATTAGATAATTTTGGTGTTTTTCCAGCTTTAAAGTTTGTTTTGCGCTTACTTTTGAGCTTAATTATTGGTATTATCATTAATATCAATAAATATCTTTTTATTCGAAGTGCTAATTCACGACACTGTTGTTGTTTTTTCTACATTTAAGGTTTTAACCCTTTCCCTTATATATACTCATTTTGGCGCCCTCAATAGGTATTGCTTAAAGCCTGATCTGCAGAAAACCATAGTTAAACCTTACCAAATTTAATTACAAAATACTCATTTCCAGACCACTGAGGAGCAGCGAACAGCATAAAACCTCATCAGCCTGCGAGTTACGCGCAGGCTGATCTGGTTTTATGCTGTTCGCATAGGTCTTTTTATGGTGTCCTCTATGAGGGAAAGGGTTAATATAACGAAAAACGAATTTCTAGTTTCTTTCTATAATTCATTTTCATTGACTTTTTTTTTTCTTTTTGTCATGACAAATAAAACCTAAAATGACATATTGTAGAATAACACAAATGGTGCATAATGTCAAATTACGCAATTTACTATTTTTGATGGATATCAAAATACACTCATTGTTTACATTTTGCATTGGCGAGTATTCTTAAGAAAATAAATAATAATAATAATAAACCGTCGGCGAACCACAATTTGTTTATCTGATACGTCATCAATAAATGCACTCGGATTCGTTTACGGAGACATATGGAATGTCAGGAAATTGACGAAGATATGCGGAATATGCAAATTACATGTAGTTATTTTTTGTAAACAATTGAAGGATCTTAAGTAAAAGATTCTTACTTATTTATGCATTGCAGTATCGCTGTCGTCAACGAGTATGCACAGACTGCGTCTCGTAATAAATCCTGTAGTACACACTTTGCTTTTCTGTCCGAGGTATATACACTGCATTTGGAAGTGTAATGGGCCTTTATTTATACAACAACTATTTCATCTCGAATCAAAATGAATAAATGACACGTAAGTATATTCCAAACGTTGCTATATATATAACTATCATTTTACAGCGTGTCAGAACCGTACCTATGGCATGAACTGTACAGAGACGTGCGGCTATTGTCTGAAAAACGAGTCCTGCGATGTTGTAACGGGGAAATGTGATAACGGATGTTCAGCTGGCTATATGGGCAGTTTGTGCAAGGAAGGTAAGGAGCCAACAGAATAAATGCTGCACCTTAAACAATGTTTTTATTTACTGAATATAAATGTTAGAGCCCATTTGTATTAGGACTTAATTACACCAAACTTCCCATGTAATTTCTTCTTTTTACCTCTAGCCTACTACTGCTATTGCATGAAAATATCTCCTCGTACTACAAAACCATTATCTTGATGACGATGTTATTATTACGTGTATTTTTATTATGATTTATTGTTTGTTTGATAAAGAGTGTCCTGTCGGTCACTATGGAGTCAACTGTCAGAAGCAGTGCGGCCATTGCAGCCCGAACACTACGTGTCACCGGGTAGACGGTGTGTGTGGGGAAGGATGTGATGTCAACTACGTGGGGGACCTGTGTGTACAAGGTACTTCAAGCGATTACCTCCCTTTGCATGCTACACTACTTGGCATGGCGGAGCCAGGCGTAAAAAAAAAACATTTTGTTTCCGCTGATCCGACCGACTTTTTCCCCCGTAATACCGATTCTAAACCTTTTTTTAGCATTCGGGTTATCACGGTTGCAAAACTTTGTTTTCGTCGCATTGTCTGAAAATATTAGAACAAAAAGTTAATAATGATGTAAAAAAGGTTTTGCAGACCTACCGACCCTTTATTCTGAAGGTATTAGCGGAAACAAACTTTTGTGCAACTTCATTATAGAAATCATAAATGGAAATATATGATGGGCACACAAACGGGTCAAATAGTTTTGTAAGGATCAAAAACTTACTAGAATATAAACACATAATTTATTAAGAGTAGGGTACAATATACTTTATATCATACTATAAAACTCTTTTAAGAAGTTATTATTTTTCTGACCACATCCGGATAAAACAATCCAACAATAACACGAATGAACAAATGTATTCTGCGTTTATATATATATCATGATTTTGGCGATGATGATATGTGATAGAATCGGAGAAACTGTCGGGAGACGAGGGCGGTACCAATTCAGCCGTCATCGGCGGCGTGGCCGGGGCATTAGTCTGTATTCTGATCATACTGGCCGTCGGTTTGGTCTTCTTCATTAGGCACCGCAGGTTAGTGCATCCTTTGTTCTGTCTCTCTGTCTTTCTATGCAAATATTTATCTAGATCTACATGTACATTAATGAATAAAAATCAAACGTGACGCTAATAATACTGTTTACGTGTTAATACACATGTGATTGTTTATATGATGCTCATATGTTATTTCGAAATACAGACACAGTTGATATAAAATAAATCGCAAACTGTATGAAGATTCTACCTTACAATTCTAAAATATTTTCGTATAGATCGAGAACGCCGTCCGATAAAGAGGAGACCACAAGCTATGAAATAAAATTCAAGAAAGAATTGAACAGCCTGGAAGGTGTCACACAAGACGTTGATACGGACTGCAGTGAGGTGGACATGGTCGAAAATCCACAATGTATTGTCATTGTAATCTATATACACCTCCCGTCTTTCCTTAACCCAGTAACCTATCTTTTCATAAAAAAAAATTATTTCTCCACTCGACTGGACACTCCTCTACTTATTAGTGTACAACTTGGTGAAATAAGCTATAAAAATAATACAAATCGGCGACTAACACTTATATTTTTAAACACAACTATTTGATTTATAATCTAGGCATTATCAGTTTCTTTTGTTTGATTGTTTAGTCTATGTCTTTTCAAAAAAGGGGGTAATTAATTACGTATTCAAATATGTATAACGGTTTTTAAAGATCATCACATGACATCTTTTTAAAACAATGTATGCATTCACATTACATTTTTGTTTTCTTTTATAGCTATTTATTTCTAAACATACTTATGGAATACTAGTTGTTAGTTGCTTGAAAGACCTGAAGTTGAAATAAAGAAAACACTGATTGTGAATTTTCTTCTTTTGAACTCTGTTTTAATCTCGTGCTTGGGTTACAATATGAGAATATTGTATAACTAGTAATTAGTCCCAACTCTAACACAACAATTTGGTGTCATTTAAATGTACAGACGTGGAAGAAACAGCGACAGAAGATAAAGATGATAGTCCAGGCGAGTACTATGCATTCTTACCGCGAGAAGAAGATATCAAAATCCATCAGTTGTGGGACTTCATATACAGGAGGAAGGCTGATCAGTCCAAGTTCTTCGCTGAAGAATTTAAGGTAAACTTTGTTCCAACTGCTTTGATTGTATTTATCTATCCAAATCCAAATTATCATTCCCCAGAACGAAGAAAAGTATCAATTAAATTACATCATTTGACGAAATAAAGCGTTGCAGCTCTGATGTAATAATTATCACATATTGTTATTATGCGCTGTGGGTTACTGTTGTTCTAAATGATTGATACTGATGATTCATCATTGATGGATGAAAAGTATGGTTATGCTATGTACACTTCTACGCGGTGAAATTCCAAACTGAAGTACAGATGCGAATGCTTCCAACACTACTTAGCGCTGGGAAGTACCCACACTCCTCAATAAGGCTCACATTCCACCATTATTGATTTGCAAAAATATCTAAATAAATAATGAAATTGACATCACTGGATACATGAGTTAAGTACATTTTTTTATTATAAAGAGGACATAAATTAGGAAAGAATATCCTTAAGGATTAACAATGAACTTCTTGGCCCTACTTTTGCAGGTATTGCGGAAAGGACTACTGTACAAGCACAGTACTGCCACAGCCCCTGAAAACCGCCCGAAGAATAAGTACAGAGGACTATATGCATGCAAGTATCTTATAGTTTCAATAAAACATGTTAACTTTACTACACAACCGAGGGGTCAGAGTATTCGCCTTGTATAATTATCTCCCTTGAAAGGGTAATGCCACTGTCTAAAAGTATTCTGTTACTTGCCTGCTGCGAGGCAGCACTTCATATTTGCCTCATGTTATCGAAGTCTCCATATGATATTAACTGTTGTCAGTTTGGTCTTAACTAACAACAACGAGAACTATGAACATGCTCCATTTTCAAGTTTGACTAAACTTCCATGACATATTTTATTATTATTTTCTCTTTCCAAATGTCGTATAATGGCCGTATTCAAGACAAGTAGCCTTCTTGGTCTTTATACACTTTATTTAGCATGACAGGTCATGGCCAACCCAGACTGAGGTCGGGTCTCGAGGCTCTAACAAGATCTCCTCCTAGGTATCTAACCAGATCTCCTCCTAGGTATCTAACCAGATCTATCTGCAAGACCCTTGACCGGTCAGCTTATATATTGGCTGGTTACCAGCCAGCCAGACAGTAACCATATGTATTACATAATGTCAAATAATAATGTCAAATATTTGTGTTAACGACAGTCACAACTGAGACAGACGTTGCATAACTAATGCAACGGTCCTCTCTAATTGTATCTATAATAGGTTAGTAACAATGAAAATGTAACAATAGCGTCTAGCTAGAGTCCAATTACATTACACTCCTTTTTTCCCTACTTAATTTTACATTTATAGTTGCCATGCCTGTCAAATAAATATATACATATATTTTTTAAATGAGTGATTACAATTACAGTGGAGCGGTATGAAAATAGTCAAACATGTATATGTATTTATATACAATGAAAGTACGCCTGCCATAAAAATAATAGCCAAAATTATTTTTACATATACATAACAAAAGAAACAAAATAAATGAATAGAGTAGTTGCAGTGATAATGCTGTAAAATGTGATAGTTAAGTCCATTTTAAAGTATTGATAAAACATCAAATCAAGAAAATGTTTAATCACACATTCACAAACAGTGGCAAAACAAATCATCGTTAGATGTGGCCTCTCCAACGTCTGCTGCATGGACCGACTCGATGGTTAAGTTGTCCGTTGGTTATTATCACTGTAATAACATGTGAAGCTGGACAGTTGGTATAGTTGTACCCTACGTTGTAAGGTGGATTGTGTCCATTGGTTATTATCACCGTAAGGCTGGACAGTTGGTATAGTTGTACCCTACGTTGTAAGGTGGAATGGCATTCTGTAGAGTGGTTACAGTAGGCATACCTTGTTATAAGCAATCTTCGTTAAGATAGCAAGGAATACACACAACAGTTGCATCTCATCATTTCCCATAATGTACTTATTCTCTTTAACGTTATATTAGAATATGATGTATATAATTTTACACGTTCATGTTATTGCAATAATATTTATAAGTATTCATCTTAACCTAAAATATGTTAATGACTGATACTAATCTGCACTTATCCACAAATTATTCAACATACCTAGTATCAGTTTTAAGAACATACATGAAATTCATAATCCTAATCATGATAGAACTTGGCGGTTAGATGTTTATCACAGCATGAAAAAGATAAAAAATGACATGAAGAAGTTGCAGTTACATAAGTAATCTCAAGCATAGTCGTCTGTCATGAAGACTACTGTTGTCCGTAAACACTATTGATCTCTTATTTGTTGTTTCAACAATACAGCGTAATATTACATAACTTTCCCTTAGGACTGTGATAGGGTCGTAAACTTGCATTCATCAGTCAATAACTTATAATACGTTAACATACCCACAATGGTTCAATACAAATTGTATATGTGTCAATATCAATTGTATATTGACATACCTATTCCTTAGGTAACCAGGTCAGTTGAAACGCAATACACAAAGACAAGTCGTCAGTATTTATCTCAAGTACTGAACTATATTTCAGCATGTCTCTACGCGTGTTTTATCTTTAATAACATGGGTTGCATAAATTAACTAAACAGTAATATCTACACTCATATTTACGGTATTTACTCACAAATATAATACACTTATGATTATTAAAAATCGTAATTTTCCTGGTCTTATACAGCAGCGTATTATTCACGCTTTTAAGTGCTTATGCCGTTAACACGTTGGCTCTTGTAATAAACTTAGTTTGTTTAACTTAAACATCACTAAGCCGCACTCCGCTAATACACAAGTTATCGCCAAATTAATTCTATATACGTGTACAAGTCGCTTATCAAATTCATGTCCATAATTCAAAGCTAGGTCCGGCAACATGACATTTATCAAATGCACCTTGCAGGATTCTAAAGCATGACTGCAGTTCTTAACTAGAGGATATTGTATACCCAGCTAGCCGCTAGTCGCTGAAACTGTCTCAGTCATCTCAAAGCAAAGAGAAATCATTGCTTTCATAAATAACAATAACACAATTGGTAGTAACACTAAAAAAATTTAACTATTTCGGTCCAGGTCAGTAAACAGCCAGAAGTGTTAAATTCACCACAACTTTCTGACTAAACAGTTAGCTTAAACATGCTAACATTCAGATAGGCAAAATAATGACCTATCAAGGTAACATCAAAATCACTAGTCTGTCTCACATCCATAATTCGTTCTGTTTCGTAAGGTAAATATAAGTGTACGTCTGTCATGCTGAGTGTACTGTTAGAAGGACTACTAGATTCTGAATAAGCAATTAAAATCTTAGAAGTACAAATGTAAAAATAAAATTCTTGAGAGATGAAACCCCTGTGTGTATTTGCTATGATAATCGAGATGAAACAAGGCACTAACCTGACTGTACGTAGCTTTAAGATGATCATCACAGGTCGTCTTCACAGGTCAATTCTTGATCACACTGCACGAAATAGGCCGTCTTCACAGGTCGAACCTGGTCACGGCACCAAAATAACCGTGTCGTATAATGGCCGTATTCAAGACAAGTAGCCTTCTTGGTCTTTATGCACTTTATTTAGCATGACAGGTCATAGCCCACTCAGACTGAGCGCTGCCATGTAACGTACTTAGCCCATGGTCGGGTCTCGAGGCTCTAACAAGATCTCCTCCTAGGTATCTAACCAGATCTCCTCCTAGGTATCTAACCAGATCTATCTGCAAGACCCTTGACCGGTCAGCTTATATATTGGCTGGTTACCAGCCAGCCAGACAGTAACCATATGTATTACATAATGTCAAATAATAATGTCAAAAATTTGTGTTAAAGACAGTCACAACTGAGACAGACGTTGCATAACTAATGCAACGGTCCTCTCTAATTGTATCTATAATAGGTTAGTAACAACGAAAATGTAACAACAGCGTCTAGCTAGAGTCCAATTGCATTACACAAATACTTTTATTTAGCATCTGTTTCTCATCATTCTCATCGTAATAATCAGCAGCTAGCATCTCAGTGTTCCATCCCACCCCACACAGAATCTATAAGCAACAACAATAACATCATTTCGATCTCAGCAAGTTATATGTTATTTTCTATTTCAGGTAGAATATTTAATATCCATGAAGCCTGTTAAATTTTCCCAAAGCAATATCATTTAAAAATATTATGACATTTGAAATTAATTTTAATAAAAGTCACATTATATAAAATTTTATTATCATAAAAATGTATAGTTTAACAAGAAAGAACTGTGAATGAAACTGTTTAAACCTTATATTTTTCAGATGACCACACACGAGTGAAACTACATTCCAACAAGCAAAGTGGATCTGACTATATAAACGCATGCTTCATAAATGTACGTCAGCAGTCGATTAAAATACATACTTTTTGTTATCAAAATATATCATACTTGTTTTCTATAACATGACAGTATTGTTTTACAGATGTAAGTTTCTTTTAGTGTTTAATACCTTCGACTGCATATATATTTAATTAACCACTTATGTTATTTTCCTATGCACATAGAAATACATTGTTTATTGCAATGGTTCATTACTCGTTAACAATCTTCGTCTTATTGTAAAGTCCCTGTAATGGTTCCGCTACATTTCGGACCTCATGGCCTTTCACGGAGATAACCAGGGTTACCTAATGTTTCATTAGGTAGCTTCGTTATCTTGGTAGAGGTCAAGTGGTCCAAGACAGAGGGAACCATATATGGACCTTACATTACTTTCACTGAATATAGTTTTCCGGTATCAATTTAAAAATGAAATCGGTATAATGCCTACGGATTTACGATGATATTATGTTTTACAGGGCTACGACAAAATGGCCAAATTCATAGCAGCTCAAGGTGACATTCCTTTCTTTATAATATATTTTGCACATAAATTTATCATACATATAGACATCACATAAAATACTCGCACTGCCTTTGTATAAACCCTAGACTAGATACTTTATTGCAAGAATATCAATTGATATTTAGCAAAATGTACATTTAAATAGTAATGAATGTAAATAAATTCAAAGGGGGAAAGAACGTTAGTATACATTTTAAATAAGGAAGTAACAACAAAACTTTCTGCTGATAACATCTCGGGGTGGTTACAGGTCCTATACAGACCTCCATCAGCGACTTCTGGCGGATTGTCTGGCAACAGAAGTGCAGCATCATCGTCATGCTGACAACGTGGTCGAGATGGGCATGTAGGTTTGTTTGATCACATTTTATATATCTTTACCCTTTCCCTCATAGGAAACCATGAAAAGACCTTTCGTAGGCTGATCAGGTTTTATGCTGTTCGCTGCTCCTCAGTGGTCTGGAAATGAGGATTTTGTAATTAAATTTGGTATGGTTTAACTGTGGTTTTCTGCAGATCAGGCTTTATGTGGTACCTACTGAGTGCGTCAAAATGAATCTATATGAGGGAAAGGGTTAAATAATGATATCATTACATCTACTACCTATACTTACAATAATGACTTTCTTATTTACTCCCAGGACATATGACAACATGAGGTTAATACAGATAAGAATTTGTTCCGAGGCTTATGTTTACACAGACTTGTCCTCATCATTGTCGATAGTGGAAACTGGCATGATTTGTTTAGGAAAATAGGAATACCCGAAATAGAAATCGTCTTGACTGTCAGTCACCATAAAATACACAAGCGGGGCAGTGAATCGAAACGATTCGCTGTTCTGACAATATCCGTTGCATAAATAAATATGATTGATAATTTGTAAGCGACATGATAAAATTATTTGATACACATTTGGAATTAGTACACTGAATTCAGAATAAAAATAGGAATAACAGGTCAAGATGTAATGGCTGGCGAAAAATGATATCCCTCAAAACTGTTTATTTGTCTAGGTTAAGTGTGAGCTGTATTGGCCGGAGCAGGAAACGGACGAAGAAGTATATGGAGACATTGTAGTAAAGTTTGCCAACATTGAAACATCACTGGATTACAACATACGGCATTTTGAGATAAAAATGGTATACTTTTGTCCCTCGACGTTAAACTTCTGCAAGGAAATTAAATGAAATAACTCATTATATATATCTAATTTAAAGTAACATGATTTATACATTTTTTTGTATATACATCGTCTTATCACTGTTAATTTCAATATTAAATAATTCAGTTGTAGTTACTGTTATCATCATGCAGTCATTAATTAGATATAGCTCAATTGTTTTTACGTCGCCTTTCTGAAGTGCTTTATCATACTTGATTTAAATAATGACAAAGAAAAATATGCTTTGTATTCATTGCGTCACTGTTCAGGTGCTTAAAATAATACTTTGCATGCATTTTAAATTTATCAACAATGGTGTTGGAAAATTTACTACATTCTATAAATCTGAGCTTTCCAGTATTTGCAATTAATATTTTACCAAGGCGTATGTCTTGTCCATCTGTAGACGTAACATTTTCCTGTATGTCTATGGATTGATTTATCGTTACACTTTTTAAAACATTGAAAAAAAGTCTTGCAATGTATCACTGCAACTATCGGTTGTTGAGGGTTAAAAGGTCTAGCTAAAAATGAACTTTCATCTAAAATTTTGTGTATTTTCTTGTTTGAAATGACAAAAATTGAATGGTGCTTGTTTAGGGCGATACTCCAACAAGACAGGTAAGACAGTATCACTTTAAGTCATGGCCTGACAAGACAGTGCCGGACAACACCTGGTCACTGGTCAACTTCTGGAGACTGGTGAACTCTGATGACGCTATACATGACCCCACTCCTGTTATAGTCCACTGCAGGTACAATTTTGAATATTTGTTTAATTTTGATTTATACTCCAAGTGGAATAAGTCTTTTGTTATGAATATTGATACTATCCATGCATTATAATAATGTATTTGATATAGTTGTGGATTTATTTTTATATTAAATCCTAAATTGATTTAGTATCCAGAAGCAAAAGAAAAGTATCATGGTCAATATTTCATTGTCAAGTATTGGAAATCTGGCAAGTTAAACGAACATTTGATTCTACGCAATTTAGCGTGTTATCTTCGTTTACAAATTCTCGCATGTTTTTGAATTTAGCGCCGGCGTTGGACGAACGGGGACGTTCATAGCCCTTGACAATCTATATCAGCAAGGAATCACGGAAGGTTGTGTCCGTCCCCTGCAGACCGTTCAGGCCCTCCGAGAACAGAGGGTCAACATGGTGCAGACCGCGGTAAGCGAATAGTAATCACACACACACACACACACACACACACACACACACAATTCATGCTACATCAGAAAAATCATACAATATAATGTAAAGTAACTTGCATCTCATCTAACTCTGAAACAGACTTAAAGTAATTAAAAGCTATTATATGTATTAGCATTTTCTGAATACATGTGTATCCTTAAATTCATAAGACTTGCAAAACAAGATGACGTATAAAATCACAAATGGTTTGAGGAAAAGGTATACACAAGGATAATAAGATCTAAGTTAATTACATCCGAACCTACACTTGCAGGAGCAATACGAGTACCTGCACGAGGCCGTGGCAGACGCCTTCCTGTTCGGAACCCATTATTTCTTTCCGTCCCAGCTAGAGGCCATATGTCAATACATGAGTCAGAAAGGAAAGGATTCGAAAACAGGATACGAAACCCAGTTCATGGTAGAGTAATCAACAACTTTAAGAATATGTTTTCAATTAGTGTGATGCAGATGATTTACTTGTAATAAGAAATCCTAATGATATGATGTTTACTATTATCAAGAATTACGGATATGCATATAAAATAAATAAGTGAAAACCTTCTAAAGAAGAAAGATTTATGACTAGTTTCACATAAAAATAAAGTCTATGACACTCTTAATATTTATGTATTAAAGAAAAAGAGAAAAAAATATATGCGTATTTCAGTTAATAGACAAAAGTGTAGATAACCAGACCAGTGAAACTGAAGAGGAATACCTTAATCTGCCAGCACGAGGTAATATGTCAGGAATTGTTTATTTGTTTGTTGGGTTTAACGTCCCATTGACAGTAAATCAATCAATTCGGATATAATTTATATTAAATGGTACACGGAGTAATTGTGTTATGGTCAAGATTTGGGACTTTCAAAAGATAAAAACATTTTTTTCGACATGCTATTAAAGTTTGATATTTTTTAAGAATTGAATTAAGTTTGTAGATGGTTCAGTAGTAGATATTGGTTTACAACGGAGTATGAATTCAATCCCACGCTGATGTCAAAGATATTTCAACTTTTTCCGGTCGCAATGTTTTTTATCCAGATTTGATATGAGCTATATGTACTTGATTCACAACCGAAATAAAAGAAAGTTTAAAAATATAAGAAACACTATTTTTATATTGATATATTACAACAGGGCAGCATACTGCAAGGATGGCAGTTGATCGCATTATCTACGCGCAGGTAGGAAGTTGAATTTTTTCACATATTCTATTTTACAACTACAAACATATAATTAAAAACGCATTGTAATTAAGATCATCAACATGGGATAGTTAAAGTATTTACCTATACTATATATTATTTTACATCATAATTCTGTACATAGTCAACCGTGAAAATAGTATAAAATGTGTTAGGCCTTATTGAATGATTTTAACTCATATATACATACATATTTATTATTCGTAAGGAACCAGTGATCTTATAAAAGCGCAAATTAAATGTAAAGCTAAAAATGATCTTGTTGGTTGGTTTACAAACCGTAAATTTAACCCTGCATAAGGTATTCAAAATTAAAGTGATAACAACAATACTTTAATGTTTTGGACAACAGCAATATTGACAGATGAAAAAACTTAAAATGATTGATCTGCTTAATTTATCCTATAAGAACCGACAGACTATATTCGGCGCTACATATCAGAATCCTTGGTATCAAGACTGTTCTGAACAATGCTATGTAACTATTCAGGGGACATAACTTACATCAAGTTGCCAGGTGACAGTTGACAAACTCCACACAGTGATTTCCCTTGCAAGTAAAAAACAAATCACTGCCGTCACAAATGTACCGTGATAAACTAACAAAATGGCGTCTCCGTCTGCTGTCACAACAAAACTGTTTTTTAAAATGATTTTTATATTACGAGGCGATATTTGATGATTATTAAAGAAAACATACTTAGGGAAATGACACTCGCAGTAAAATAAAAAAAGAGCTAAATTCTGTTAAGCTTTACTTGTGGTGGCAGTGGTTATCTACAACTGTAAGGGGAAGTAACTACAGCGTGGAGTTTGGACAGTTGAATGTAGACTTATTGAACAACTCGACATAATTCACGCGGCAAACAAATGAGCGATACTAATTCTATAAAAAAAAAATGTTACTTAAGCCTACAGCGATATCAGCGTAAATTATAGAACATAACCCGTAAATTGATTTAAATCATAAATTAAAGCAATGAACTATAATATTAAAACATATTCATATATACGATTTGAAACTTTCTAATAATGAACATTTTAAGAAAACCGGATGTAGGAACATAAGGTTCATTCTACTATAAAACTAGAGATTTGATTTCGTACAAAACTAACGTCCCCCGTCACCCCTTCCCCGCACACACACATCTACTGAGGCACACAATGACATATGAACAAGAGGCCTCTCATCATTTTCTTTCCATAGTTGAGGTTTTGTTTCAATAGTATCGGTAGAACAGGAGTTATCTTGCGGGCAAGAAATTGTGAAAAGGGGCAATGACTTAAAACATATTAAGGTCAGAGTTATGAACCCTGTGCATGCCATTTTTTCATACCATTAATTTCTTTCCATAAATGGAATTTAATCTCAATAGAATGAATCGAACAGGTGTTATCTTAAAGACACGAAATTGTATAAAAGAAGAAACCTTGGAAATGGATAATGCTCTAATGCACAGGTACTTGAGGACAGGACCCTGTTTGGTCCCCCCTCCCTTCCACACACACACACGAAGCGCTTTAAATATAGCGGTTTAAATTTTAATTCGCCATTTAAATAGAGTATATGTATCAAAATATTAACATTCAAATAAATCTTAAGTTTATTATCCATGTCTTTATAAATTAAAAAAAAAAAATCACTATATATAAAACAACCAGGTTTTAAACCAACTTCAGCAGGATACTGAATGGCACCCATCGGGAATTAGTGTAAAAATATCTATGAAAAATGTGCTGGTCGGTAATATTGACGAGTTCCCACTGTCTACGGATAATTGATCATCACAACTGTTCACAAGAAATACAAATATAATTCTTTTTAATGTCTGAAATGTCAAGAATTCGACTGAGGATTTAATGATTTAACCCCATTCGAACCTCGATCAACGGAAGAGAACCCAGAACGACATCTATGAGGTCAGCGCTTCTAGAAGGACAACTCCGTTTGAAAAATAGATGTTGCGATTTGTGTATGTACAGAACGAAAAGGCAAGAGTATTCCGAAATTATTGTGTTTTACAAATATTTTCGGAATACTCTTACCTTCCCGTTTTGTACATATACAATCGCAACATCTTTTTCCCAGTCGAAGTTGACCTTCTTGATCGATGACGTCATAGATGTCGCACTGGGTTCACCATTCAATTAAACTAAATAAATCGCGAGTGGAAATCTTGAAAATTCGGGCATTAAAAATAATGTCAGTATTTCATGTGAACAGTTATGAAAGAATATTATCCGCTGACATTGGGTATTCTCCAATATTATCGATGGGCGCATTTTTCATTGTTTTTGACACTTATTCCCGATGGGTGCCCTTCCGCATCCTGCTGAATCCTCGTTTTTATTATATATAGACTATCGTGATTTCTTTTATTGATGAGGATATGGATGATAAACATTAGCATTATTTGCAATGGGGAGGGGGCACCAAAGAGGGTCCTGTCCTGAAGTATCTGTACTCTAATGTACTGCAATTCTCATCCATAATGCCTAATGTTTCAAGGTTAAAGGTCTCATAGTACATGAGTTATGCTCCGGACAAGACGTAAGTGAATAAGAAATAAACATCGGGCAATAACTCCAAAAAGGATTTGCAGAATTAAGGTTCTTGTGCACAGCATTTTTACTTTGTGAGGCCTATCCAACTATGAGGTTTAAAGGTAATATGTCTCATAGTCCATGAGATATGCTCCAGACAAATAATAAGCATGAAATTTAACAAAGGGCAATAACTAAAAATATGATGTGCAGAAGTTCGGTTCTTGTGCATTACAGTTCTCCATCATAAGATCTCCACTTTTTGAGGTATGTTCCAGACAAAACTTACGTCTAAAATTTAACAAAGTACAATAATTCAAAACATATGATGTGCAGAATTACGAATCTTGTGCATGACATTTCTGCACAATGAGATCTATAAAACTGTGAAATTTCAAGTTAATTGCTTGATACGTTTTTAATTATGCTCCGGACAAAAAGTGTGACAGACAGACGGACAGACTGACAACTCTGACCAAAACAATATGTCTCCCCCATATAAATATATATAATTCAATTGAGCTAATACTTGACTTTATTTCTCTCTTCAAAGATTGAAACACTGAATGTTCTTAAAATTCATTTAATTTTGGCTATTTTTGTAATCATGTGTAACATACTGTAGGCTACAGTTCATTACCAAATTAAGCTATTTTGTTTTAATAACGCACTATATTTCCCAATCTTCACGTTTCAGAACTACTGCGACGAAAATACTTTTGTAATTGCAAATTTCCCTGACATCTCAAAACATGACGAGTTATGGTCCTTGGTTGAGGAAAACAACATACGGACAATTGTCGTTCTGGGCACGGAGTTAGTCGATGAGTACGAGGTATGTTGATTATAAATCCAAAACGATTTAAATGCTGTAGATATATTATTGTCTCCATCTAATAAAATGACACTACATGTTTTTACCTAAATTGATTGTCCGAAGTCATGGTTAGTTTTTAATCACATGTATAGCTATACGTTTCGTTCTGTCCTAAATACGTTTACTTCTAAAAGTGTATCTCAAACTGTGGGAAATGGTATTCCTGTGAAATATTTTAAACAGTTTCCAAATGCTTCAAAGTTCTCTACAAATAAATGACATTCACAAAACAACAGCAACAAGAAACAAACCAAAGCATTTTTTTGTAATGTGTGACCAAATTGAGGATGACATGAAAAGGCTACCTTAAGGAATAGTTCTGTATAAAATAGTTATATACTAATGTTTATGGAATGAAAGAATAAGAGAAACTTATAATTTATTTCAACTAACTGAACGACTTTTTTATTCAACTGATTTTAGGTTTTGCTCTTGAATGAAGAGGACTTGTCCGACAAGGTCAAAAACCTTACAGTCAATATCACTGATCAGTCTAGTCAAGATCATGTCATTGCCTATACCATCAGCATAGCAAACACCAAAAAGGTAGGTTTTTTCCTATATGAGAGTTTTTAAGCTATTGATTATGGTTGTTTTATGATGATTATTTCATCAACTTGTATCTAAGTATGTTTAAATATATTTTATACTTAAATTTACAAAAATATATTTTAAAACAATGGTTATTTAGACAAAATGATGTGGATGCCATTTTAGAAGTTATTTCAAATGTGCATCGAAGTTTCGATGTTTGCACTTGTTTCATTGCTTTATTGGTCAGTGAATACATACCAAAAACAACAGTATATACAGTGTCTAAGCTTTATGAAAATTTTTGATTTTTTGAATACGTTCCATTAGTTTCATTCCTTGATTCACACTACATCTGTTTGTGCTTTAAGAACAAGGAACCTAGGTCTGTCAAGTGTTTCGTGTACACCGACTGGAAACGGGGCGTTTTTGTCCCAAACAGAACCAGCTCCCTCCTGGGCCTTGTGAGTGCTATACAAAGATGGCAGCCAAGAAACTCAAATAAAGAACCGATTCTTCTGCTAAGTAGGTACGTTAAACATGCCGTAGTGGTCTCCTGAGTGAAGCATCAGAGTCCCAAATGTGACTATCTGTTACACCCGCAAAACTAAAGTAGCAACCCATAATATTTAACGTTTGCAAATACAGAAAATTACATGTGTAATTATTATCAAATTCAGAAATTAATCAAAAATGATTAAAAAAACCAAAAAAGCACTGCATGTACACAGCCCCACTCATATCATTATCGTCTTGTTGATCATATATAGAAAAGTAATGTAATGATCCAGGCAATTTTCGGTAAAAAAAATAATGCTTCAATAATCTAACAGCCGTGAAAATATAATTCATGTACTTTTATAAGATTATAGATTAGATTTTAGATTTTATTCAATTATTCCAGAAGGTCAATGACCCATGTGGATGTACAATTATCGTGATTTGACAGGATAAAATCATAAATACATACAAATACATAGAAGTAATTACATCCACAGTTGAAAATGATATAACTTATAACATCATTCAAATTTTAACAGTGTTTATGTATAATTCATGATTATATCCGTCATGGCGTTTTGGTTGAAGAATTATATACATAATGACATATGTGTACCATCATGCCTTCAGGAACGATGTGTCCATGTGCGGCATGGTTGGCGTTATCCTGAATGAATTGGACCGCATTCAATACAACGACGGGAGGCTTAACATTGTGCACTCCGTCAAACAGTTCAAACGTTCTCATGGTCTCCTTCTGTCACACCCTGTAAGTATCACAGTCAACAACTGTACACTACTATACGTAATGGGTTCGTTAACGTGCACAATATCTGTTTATTTTATACCTTTACAAGCTTTACTGTACAAAGTCATCCGGTATGAGTATACCAAGTTTGCATTATTTTGTCATATGTCAAGGTTTTGACGATCCCATTTCCTGTCATTGTTTTATAATACCAGCTACACGACCAGCCATATAGTATGGGTTTTAACATTTTATTATGAAAATGAAGTTTTCCTTATAGGCTGACGAATCTCTGCAGGAAGGACATGCCATAAGGAAATTCATATGGTAATGAAAGTCGGTTTCTGTTTATATAAATATGAAGTAAGAATATGTAGCCGATCCCTTTCTTTTCATCGTTTCATCACATGAACTGATTCGACCAACTTCCTCTTCATCCTGATTATTGTTTGTGGTCATACAATGTACGGGACGTACCATACGCAATAACCCAGATATGATTTCCTTCTTGTTATTATGAGTTTCAGTGATATTTATCTCGTCAATTCTCTCCTTTCAGGTACAGCTGCAAGTTTGCTACGAGACCGTGCTTGCGTACACGGGGCAAAGTGATATATATCAAAATATGTAGGCGTAAGGAACATGATTTGTGTACATAAATAATAAAAAAAAAAATGAAAACTATCTAGATAGAGAGGAAGAGAGTGAGAGAGAATATACATTTGTAATATACCGGGCAATTTTAAATAAAACTATTACCTACATATTTATGTTGTCACTATCTGAACACGTAATGATCTTTGTTAGATTTTGAGATCTTTGGATATCCGATTTCCGTCGTCCATATATCATTGCTATTTTTACCATCCAGTTTCTTCATTTAAGATTCAATCATGAAAAATACTTAAGAATTAATATTTGTGGCAATGGTTCAATTATGACAGATGTCGGCCGAGAACATTATGAGTTATTTCTTATTTCAATACATTTGAAGATGATCTGTCTTTTTGGTTTACATTTTACATTTCATGTCTTTCTTTAAAATTACAGATTTGTTTTCATTTTTGTCCCTTTATAGAAAAAGATTTGTATACTCATAATGGCACTACATACACAAATGATATACAAAAAATAAATTAAAACATTATTTTCATATTTAAATGATTGATTAATGCCTATGACATCACACGGAAACTATGTATCAAGCCCACCGGACAGCCGTAGATCCATTCTTGGGCGTTACCTGTGGTCTACCGACATAAACCAAAATCAAAGCGCACAATGCGCTGAGAGACGGCGACGGGATTAACATTCTAAACCCAGCGTTTCTGAAGTTATTGAAGCAGTCACATGACGACAAAAACTCCACCCGCTGTTGCTACAGAGGTTCTGTTTGTAACATAATAATCCGGAGTAAAGGTCATAAACCTTTCATTCGCAAAGAGCTGCATACCTTAGTAGGTCATTCTCTTCTCTTGTACTAGCGAATTCTATCTGTTGTTTTGTATGTGAAGAAATTGACCAGGTATTTGATTATTTAAGATACTAGAATGTTTGCCTATCTATTTCAAAGTTAATAAATGCCCTGGGAGGAACCTAACTCGCCATCATGCAAAATATTGTTTGGACTACTTTAGGTCAATTACATACGTACGGAGCACTACTTTTTAATAT
>CM037785.1:3279470-3329470 GCA_021229015.1 Solen grandis
GGAACAGACCAGGGATGGCAAAATCCGTTGTCAAAGTCGTACATTTACCGGCACGGACAAGTAAATTTTCCCTGCTGACTTAATTAGTCTTGTCCGTGTACAACCAAAAATCTGAAACCGTAGCAGAAAAATAGATTTAAAACTCTAAACTGCAGCATTTCAACCATAAAGTATATCCCTCACAAAACTGTAAGTTTAAGTGCATTTGTCAAAGAAAGTTTATTTTTCGGCATTTTAAAAGATGATCCACATATTAAACTGTTCAGTTTTGACTGGTTTCGTTTCTAAAATGTTAAGAAATGAAAATTAAAAGTCAAAGTCAGCGCTTAACGCACAGTCTACAAACGGTAAGTTTGGTAGATGGATTCCTTATTAAAACAAAATCGTCCCAAACAAGAAAAGAATATCCTGATCAAACACCCAGTAAGAAAACAAAAAAAGACCATGACTTAAAACACGGTAAAACAAAAAGTAAAAGATCAATTCAAGAATCATGGCATAAAGACTTCCCATGGCTAAGAGTCGACGATGATGGCTCGGTGAAATGTCAAATTTGTCGGCAATAGCAGATGCGTAAGACGATTCTATGGTCTTAAAAACAGTTGAACGTTAAATCAGTTTGTAAAAAAAAAATGTTTTAAGTTTCAGTGTTTTAACAGTTATTATAATGATATGGGGTTTTAAATACCCAAAAGAAAAAAATATTGTTTGATGTCCAAGATTTAATGATGGAAGAAGTAACAAGTGTTTTGATTATTATTTCTTTTAATATATATAATTAATTTTATTTAGAAAAGTAATACAGTTTCAATTATTTCCATATTTTATAATAATAGATTTCCAAAAAGTACAGACAAGTAGTGTTTATTATGGACATGTGAAATTTTAAATTTGGTTGTCCGTGGACAAGTAAACTGAAATAAGACTTTGCCATTCCTGTAGATGTGCGTACGGACGGACGGACAAAGGCAAATCTATATGCCACCGCCACCTAATTTTTGGTGGGGACATAAAAACCTACTAAGTACAGTTAACTCCCGATACAACAGCAGTGTTTTTAAATCACGTTTCTGCCGATGTATCGAGTTTGCTGGATTAACATGCAAATCCTTTTGGCATATCCCACCATAATAAATGTTAGTTGTAGGTGTTTTTCTTTACTTACTATATACTATTGCTCTATGTATATGTTACATGTGTATACAACTTCCGGATAGGTATAAAGGTCGGACTACTAAAAACAGAGGGGATTAATTGTGAGATGTTCATTCGTGCTAAAACCAATAGAAACTGACAGTCACACAGACAAACAATGTGACTATACATGTAACAAGAGTTTTCGGAACAACACATAAGCCCCCCCCCCCCCCCCCATGCTCCCCCCACTCCCATTGAGGTCACTGTGACCTTGACTTTTGACCAAGTGACCCCAAAATCAATAGGGGTCATCTACTACACATGACCAATCACCCTATGAAGTTTGAGGAATGTGAGCTCAAGCGTTCTCCAGTTATTGATCTAGAACGGTTTTCACATTCAAGATCACTGAATATTGGTAAAATGTAGGCTAACTGGAATCTAAACATTTTCATGACAGTAGAGTACAAATAAATGAAAAAGAAAGAAACGACAATGATTATAATTATTCAACAACTCTCCTAAATTTCTTTTGATCTTGCATTAAAAGTCAGCTTATTGCCTACCAGGTTTTTAACTTTTTGGGTGCATACAAATGCCACTTTATCTTTTGGAACATTTCTCAAGATAACCGGTAATCTATGAAGAAAGGAAAGAAAAAAAAACATCATTAGAGCTAATCAGTTTAACCTTTCTCAATTTAACCTTTTGCAATATTTTTTTTTCAATCTTGCAATAAAAACCTTCCAGATTTATGGCAATGTCACGTATTCAATGTCAATTTTGTTTTTGGAAAAACAGTTCAAGCTAATGCATTGTTTTGTGGATAAAAGCTTAAAAGACACACTTTAAGTAACTTGCAGAGTACTTTTAGTATTTTGCAAAGTAGATGCACAACTTTCTCGGACCATGTATGTAAAATGTAACCAGGAAGTGATGCTTTTCTAAATGTCATCTTTCTCAGATTTTCTTCCTCTTATGAAAACTAATAAATAAAAGAAATTTTAAAATGATATCATAAAATTTATTTATCAGATTGTTATGAAAAACTTATAATCACTGTAACCCACTTAACTCCTTTAATCAATCAATACGGATGCACTGTGGGTAAAACTTGTCCAATCAGGAGTCAGCTGCAAATTTCTCAATATGCTAAATTCCCTATATAGTCGTGTTTCTTCCTGTGTTAAAACTTCAAATAATGGTAATTTATCAGAATATTTTGATATAGCTATCGGCTTGAAGCAAGGTGAGCCCTTATCGCCGATATTATTTTTATTTTTTATTAATGATATAAGCGACTGTATTAATTATGAAGATCTTAGTGAATCAGACTTAAATCAACTATCCATGTATCTACTTCTTTTCGCAGACGATCTAGCTCTATTTACTACTGATAAACACAGTCTACAGGCACAATTAAATAACATATAAGAATATTCAAATACTTGGGGATTAACTATTAATGTAAATAAAACAAAGATTTGTATATTTGAAAAACGAAGACAAAAACACAATTTTGAATGGTTTATAAATAATGATAAAATAGAAGAAGTTGATTACTTCTATTATTTGGGTATTAAATTGGTTAAAACAGGAAATCTCAGAGCAGCTGTTAATGCATTACATGATCAAGCATCTAGAGCGATGAATAACCTTTTATCTTTATTTAAAAAAGTTTCACTTGATATAACTACTAAATTATCTTTATTTGATAAATTCATCATTCCGATTTTACTCTATTGCTCAGAACTATGGGGAATATACAACTTTGATGAAGTTAATAAATTACATATAAAATTTTGTAAAACGATACTAGGGGTAAACAAATCTACAATGAACCAAGCAGTCTTAGGCGAGTTAGGTAGATTACCGTTATCAATTATCGCTATACAAAGATCTATCAGATATTGGCTGAAAATACGCTCAAGTAATATTCAAACATTGAAAGAAGCTTTTTATTCACAAATGGATTATAGCGAATCGCGACCGTATACATCGTGGGCCAGTTTGATTAAGAAACAGTTAGATAATTTGGGACTTTCTCACTTGTGGCTTAACGATAATACTGATTTATCTTTTTATCCAATAATTAGAGAACGTTTAACCGACCAATATAAACAAAAATGGAAAAGTGATATTAATAACTCAAACAGACTTAAGTATTATAGAAAATTTAAGGAATATTTTGGAATGGAATCTTATCTTAAAAATATACAAAACGACGCCATGTGAAAACATTTAACTAGGTTTAGACTAAGCTCGCATAATTTGGCGATTGAAACAGGTACGCATAATAATATTAATTTAGAAAATAGACTTTGTATACATTGTAATCAAAACCAAATAGAATCGGAGTTTCATATGATGTTTATTTGTCCGAAATACAGAGCTATTAGAAATACATATATCTCGAAATTTTCTAATTTCCCAACAGTAAATAAATTTATATATTTAATGTCAAATAATTCTGTAAATATACAGCTTAAAGTAGCAAAATTTTTGAAATATGCTTTTATTGAAAGAGAACAAAACAGTTAGGCTTATTTATTTATTTTCGGTTTCTTCTCGTATTCATGTGAACTATTTATTATTCTTATCATGCTGAAATTTATTTTGTGATTTATTTATTGTAATTTCCTGTATGTATTGATTGTTCCTTTGATGCATGCATTTTCTTTATGATTTTTTTGTATATGGCCAATGGTATATTGTATTGCCGATTTGCCTAATAAAGTTGAGTTGAGTTGAGTTGAGTTGAGTTTTTAATTAGTGAATTTGATTCCTGTACATACAAAGAACTGGAATGTTCTGCTGATAAGAAATTAACAGACACAGAAGGCAACAACAGATGTTGAGAATTATTTTTGTGAATTAATCTACAGTAAACTCCACTTGTAACGATATTGCTTAAAACGATATATCGCTTATAACGATATAGATCCAATGGTCCCAGCTGACTCTATATAATTCTATGTAGTCAGCTTCGCTTGTTACGATAACCATTGTTATGGTATTTCGAATATAGCGATCGATGCTACTATCTGGTCCTCAGCGGTCATTGTGACTGCATGTAACGATATTTTGTCACCTTCAGTAGATATGTGAAAACATGACCACGACAGGTGCGAAAAATAGCATCTGTCCAGGTAGCTGTAACAATAGCCTATGTATCAGTGCAAGCTCAACTGGTCATGTTCATTTGTTACTTGGCGGGATATGGAAAAATAAATAATGTAGAGATGATTAAATATCAGTTTGATTCGTAAATAAAATTTAGAAACTATTATTGCTTTCTGGATTTCCTTCGCTCCATGTTTAGTAACTGATAGTGATAGGCTAAAAAAAAATCATTGCAAACAATTTGTTATTAGCCAAGCTCAAATGTTCCTTTTATCAGAAAAAAAAGAAGAAAATGACGGATTATTTTAAACATCAATAAGAACATTCATTACCGTTTTATACCATTTCCGGTTTTGTTTTGCATTATGTGCACGCACAATAACTAATTGTTGTAAAATAATTAAAAAAAAAGAGTGGAGATTACAATTACATCTCTGTTTATTACTTTATCATTTATATGCCCGTCATTGATATCAATAGAGTATATTTATAGTTTGCATAGAGACCATATTTTCAGATAGAAATAGTACTCGGATAGTATCTTTGTATTGAGCGATATAACGATATTCAGATGTAATGATATTAAAATCAAGGTCCGATGAATATCGTTATAAGCGGAGTTTACTGTATCTTTATAACTCACTCTTCTAAATTTTTTTAGAAAGGAATTTTGGTTTTAAAAGAAATACAAACCATATACAGACTACAATGTCATGTTCACTTTCTTTTAAAGATCTATATATATTTTAATCAATAGAAAATGAAACATTTATTTGAAAATATTAAATTTGCCATATTTTAGAATTATGTGTATACAATTTTGTTGTTGTTTATTTTGGGTTTACCGTCGCTGCGCTAGTATTTCAATCATATAGCAACATCCAGCTACTTACAGGTGGAGGAAGACTCCGAGTACACAGAGGTGAATATGTGTATACAAGCAAAGGGGTCTGGCACGAAAGTTGGGTCATATTTCTCTATATATAATACTATAATTATATATAGTGATATATTTTATGACTCTCTTTTCGTGCCAGACCCCATTGTTTACAAGTAGATCATTATCTTGATATATGATTTTTAAAAAAATCAAAAGCAGTTAAATCAGTCAATTTTCAAAATTTCACATTTTTACCATGTTTATTATCATATACCAGTCTCTACAAACTGATCAACACCTCAAAAAGCAGAGTCCTCCTCCCCAATTTAATGGGGATTTTTATCTGAGGAAGGGGAATTCTGAGAGACATTTTGGGGGAAGAGGTGGTTACTGGGCCTGTAACTGGCTACTGTAAAGAAGGGTAAAAAGGCCCTTAAAATGATGATGATGATGATGATGACCCTAATTAAAAGACTTGTGGTATGATTTTACAGAGTATGTAGTATCTTTTGTTTAAGTTTGTGGTTGTCAGAAACGATCCGGAAGTATGAGTACACACACAAAATTTCGATTTACAAGTTACAAATAAATAATATCGAACGTATTTCATTTTAATCATACTATTTAAAGTTTTTAATACTTACATCATGTTTTAAGAAAACGATGAATCCACATTAAATATGACTGACACATTTTTTTTGGTTTGCCACTTGGATGACATCAGTGCTTCCCGAAATGGTGACTGCATCCTACAAATGCGCAGGACGTAGGAAATTCACGTGATGCGTGTTGTATAGACGGAACTAGGCTAAGTGCATATGTATACATAATCACTTAGCCTAGTTTCGCTTTAATCCTTCGTTTAATATTTATATTGCGTTTTAATTAAGCCATTTATATTCATTACTTAAAAAACGTGTCGCATTTGGCGCCGTTACGAAACAGCACTATGTAAAGAGTAGAGCCCATCACGATTCAGCAGTTGTGATAGATATATATAAAATTGTACAGTTTGCGAGAATTTATGGTGAATCCTTCGAAATTAATCTAAAAATAGGACCCCCCCCCCCCGCGCGGGGAAAATGTTTTTAGTATGATGGTATGCGGTATGTTGGAAAGTCTTTTTTTTTAAAATCTGATATATCCGATGATATAGGTGAAGGTGCCCTGGAGCTTCACCGAATTTAATGTCATCGGGGGAATATCCTTTCAGATTAGGGGATGTATCGTTGAGTACTTGCAAACCATCTTAGGTGCCTCGGGGAAGATTATGGAGATTATGAGAATTTGATGATGGAATTAAGAGACAAAATCAAGGGAAGGCTTTATGGGGTTTATGAGAATGCTCCCAGCAATGTGCCATGAATGTGTCACAGAAAGGTCACCTCGGGGATTCCTCGGAGGAAACAATATTTCGCGGAAACTCCGTTTTCCGTGACACCGTGGAACCTGTTCCCGAAACCACCCGAGGCTCATCTATTTCCATCGGGAGTACATCCCCGAGGGAAAAAAATCCAAGTGGGATTAAGCCTTCAGCCAGAGCGATAGTTTATCTCCGCAAAGCCATGTTATTGAAAAACTGTTGTGCAATTATATTTGACAACAATTGTATTTACAGGCCCAAAAAGTTATAATAGCAGTGGTGGAGATAAAGGATGGGGCAGACTTGGACACTGATATTAATGAAAGGGCATTACTCCTTCTGCTAATAGGGGATAGGGTACAAATTATGAGTTTCTCGATCGTGTATACCCGCCCCTCCCACACACACACACACACACAAAAGTGACTCGTCTACACTATTAATTAGTGATATTTAATTAAAACCAGAAAATAGAAAATAGAAAACCAGGTAGTAACTTTTTCAACCATACAAATAGAAGTCAAAATATCTGTTTATATTATGTAAATACATTTATGACTAGGCTTGTTTTCATTCCTTTACAAGGAAGTTAATGATGAACTGTTTGGGTTTGTATTAGGCAAGGTTCTGACACACCTTGATGAAGTGTGTCTGCAGGTATCACAGAACCAAGGTCACAGACCATTAGGAACCATCTAGTACAGCTGCCCTTGGTACAAGGAGGTTGTGGGTTCAATCACTGTACCCCTCATGTACGGGACCAGGAACTTAACCAAGGACTTATTGGTGAAAAGTGAAGTATGTTATCATTAAGCTGTCCATGCACCCAAGGGTGGTATCATGCCACTTGTCTACAGCATGATAGTACCAGTAAGGCAGCATTACTTGTGTATATAAATTACCACAACTCTTTTACACAGTAGAAACTGTCTACAGATATAAATTTTTAACACACACACACACTATTATGACATATTGTCTCTAAAGACTTCATAGGATAAACAATCTAAAATAGCTGAGAACTAAAATAATCTGATATGTTATAGGAGTGTGACAAGTCATGTCAAGTGTGTGATAAATCAGTCCAGGAAGATCTTGCAAAAGGAGTTTAATTATTCAAGTTTCAGAAAGTGAAATGGGGGATAAATATAGGATACACAAGAGTTGTTCCTTCGTGATGAATCACATTTTTAAAGCAATGACAAACAACAGAGCAGACCCAGATCAAACATCTGCATAGCCAATTGAAATTAGACAAGTTATGGGTAAAGGGAGATAATCTAAAACAACTGCATAACCTGTACTTCTCTATAACTTTAATATGTGAAACAAAAATATTACAAATATTATTATTAGTAGTATTTAAAAAAAACTGTCAAATATGCATGGTAAATAGTAAACAAGTTAAAATCCCCAGTGTGTCAGGACCAAAATGTATAGAAAAATTACACAAAAGCTATGAAATTTTACATAATTTTTTCTTCAATTTCAACAAACAGATTTTCTTTATATATTTTTTTTTTCAGATTTAATATTCTGATATAAAGCTAAATGAAAATGTAAAACCAGAGGGTCAGAATGGCCCTGGAATTTCTCACCTGAGAACCAGATACTAGTTGGAGGAAAAGAAACCGCAAATATTTTATGATTGTGGGCTCTGCCCCCTGCCAACCATAAATCCAATGAGTACTTTTGGATAACGAATTTTTAAATTTGTACTAAATATATATACATATGTATATATAAAAAACGGGCTCCGTGCCCTAGCGGTAGAAAGTGACCTAAGGAACATCTGTGCCAAAATAATTTGAAATCCAGCCAGTATTTTCAGACAAGAAGATTTTTCAAATTAGTACTATATGCATATAAGGTAAATTTCACAAGTTTATTTTCTATGACTTGTACAATACAGTACATCATCAAACAATGCATAATTTACAAATGTTGTTGTTGTATTGGGGTTTACTGTCGCTGCGATAGTATTTCAATCATAAAGTGACGTTCAGCTAATTACAGGTGGAGGAAGACCCCGAGTACACAGAGGTACCCGGGTAGAACCACCGACCTACCGCAAGCCAGCTGGAAGGCAATTTACAAATGACACTTGATATAAATATATATACACGTGATATAAATATATATAAATATATATACACGTGATATATAAGGAAAACGGGCTCTGTGCCCTTGCAGCCATGTTTTTCGATGGATCCAAATTATTTGAACAATCTTGGTAGAGGGTGACCATGAAAACCCTGAAATCCAGCAAGTACTTTTGGAGGAGAAGATTTTTGAAGTTTTCACATTTTTTCTCCTTTTAGTTTCCATGGCAACCAGATTTTGGCATGGAATTTAAGTCTTTGAAAAAATTTGGAAAAGGTACATCAAAGGAATATTCCTGTAAAGTTTTATGAAAATTGGCCCAATAGTTTAGGAGATGTAGATTTAAGTGAATGGTTCATTTTGAGCACGTTGTGCTCAGGTGAGCTAAATATGTATACCTCACCATGTTTGTTTTTCATTGAAAATTTTCCAAATTTGCATAAAAAATTCTGTGATTTTTTGAACTCTCAACATTTGGCAATTACACATTTATTCATGTTTTTAATACATGAATCTTAAAAGTGTTCGGTTTCCTTTTCCGGTTTCCATTATCATTCTACTAAAAATATAGAGAATTAGAAAAAAATGTGTAACAAGCTTGGTTTTACACAAGTATACAAATGCAACAAGCAAATTGTTCAATTTATATCACTGACTTTTATCATGGGGACTATAAAAGCTTACTAAAATATGTTTAATTACATGTTTGTTTGTTGGGTTTAATGTCCCACTGACAGTATTTCAGTCATATTCAGACGATGTCTACTTGAGACAGATATAGTGCGGCCACATTGCAGTATCACGCCGTATACATGTGGCATGATACCACACCCAGTCACATTATCCTGGCCAAGCAGTCCTGCAACTACTCCTATATGCTGAACGCCAATCAAGGAAGCTATAACATTACCATTATTTTTTTATATGCGATTATCATAAAATGTAGTTTTCTATTACACATTTATATATAATCTTACAATCATGCTTTTAGCCTAAAAAGGGGTATTTTTTATATTTATATAATACAAGCATGAGTTTGAAAATAAAATTTTGAAACATTGGCTATAATATTAACTGTGTTCATTTGTGGTCATGATTATGTAAAAATGCATCTTTAAAAATATATCTGACAAACCTTCCTATTCTTTCTTCCTCTCCCATTCATTCCCATGCATAAATTATAAAAAATGTTGTAGTCTTGTTTGGGTATATATAAGCTTGTATAACAATTGAACGGTGTATGAAAGATGTAAGTGTTACAAGTTTCAGTTTAATTTGTATTATTAAATCACTATCAATCAATGGGGTGGCCTGGTCAAGTGTTTAGGTACAGATCCTGGGATTTATAACCTAAATGTATGCTCAAATGAAAAGGAAATACCGTACAATCACGAAGCTACATTAAACGAAGTGGAAACCGTGACGTCACACAGTTAAACTCTATGTCCACGGGTATGTATACAGGATTTTCTGAGATTTTATGCATCCTGGGATAAAATTGCAGAATGACTGCCATCTTGAAATTGTGATGAGAATCTTAAAAAATAACAAAAAATATTTGCAAAGATATGAAGCTTCGGCTGACAAATCGATGAAAAGGTGGGTTGAGATTGATGAACTAGACATATGTGTGTTAGTATTTAACTTTGATGTGATCATCCAACACCTTGTATTAGAGAAAATCTTGTTCTTATTGGCATGTGTTGAGACTGTTTAGCGAAGCAGTAAAAATCACTCACAAAATTTAGCCGCCTTCAAATAGCTAAAGATCTCAATTTATTAGATCGATAGACTAAAACCTTGCATTTTTAGATACCTTATGAACTTCTAAACTAATTCCAATATTCAATACACCTCGTTTTTTGGTTTCATTTTAATTTCTATAATTTTTCTGATGCATATGTTTTTCTTATATTTTTTAATGAATCAAATGAAAATGTCACCTTACAGTCTCGACACAGGACAATAAAAATAAGATTCACTCTTAAACGAGGTGCGGTAATTTCTAAACAAAATGACACATATATAGTTAATCAATCCCAACCCACTTTTCACATTTTTATCTTCTTATGCTTCACATGATTATTTGCTGATACTTTTTGTCTTTCTTTTACCTTTCTCATAAACACAACGCAGATATAACTGAAGTATTAATAACTTCAGAACACATATAAATTTAGAAGATAAAAAATATACATGAAGCATATGCTTAACCATATGTGACTCTCTCCGGTATCGGTATTAGATAACGCAAACACAATTTCAGTTTCCTTTAGACATATAATCTAAACAATACTCTGTGTAACTCCAACACATTTAAAACACCCCAAAACAGAAAATCTGAATTCTTAGTTTAAGAACTAAACATGATAACATCCATGATTTGAATAAAATATAGTGTTTCAAGAAAATTTCTGATGATTTTCAAAGACCTTATTACTAAAAATAATAAGTGAGGTTATTTCATGAGAATAAGACACCGCTTATTCGTCTAGATTAATTTTTAACAGGTCTCGATTAATATTTAACATTAAATAGCTACCGCAATCCATTTAGTATTTACCGGTAGCTCTATTTAAATATTCATATATTGGCTTTTTCTATGACTATATCCCCATTTGTTCCCAACAATTTCGAAAATCCTTGTGAAAAACATTACACAATAGAATCTAATTAAGCTATTGAAACAGCGTGATTTAACAAGTATGACAGTATGTCAACTCAAAGAAAACAATTTTGATACAAACATTATACATATATTTCATAATCTAAAAGTTGGACCAATTTCATAAGTATGAACAGAAAACATCACACCTTTATAAAGATTCAGGCATTTTACAAAATTATTTTAAGATATTAACGAAGATACACTGAATATAGGTAAATTAAATATTTTGTACTAAGCACAAAGATGCATTTGATGCATAACTTCTCAGTAAATCTCTTTCGGTAATGTAAGTCTCTAACCTTAGTTATCGATGTGTTTCCATAAACTATACCAACGGATATCACCGAAGTTTATCGATGGAGCAAAAAACCGACGACTACAGAAACAACGATAATAGCTGAGTGTGCGCAAGGAAGTCTGGCTATAAAGACGATAAATTTCTATTTTTTGAAAATGCTTATCCCTCTAGGTAATTTAAATCTCTGGTACAATGATTGGATATAAAAATTAAGATACAGAAAATTTATTTTTAAGTTTTCATTTAAGTTAGTGTATTTTATTATATTTCTTTTTGACGATGTGCTATAAAATGCCTACACAAGAGATTTTTTAAAAACAGAAAGGTGGTTGTAGGATCGCAGTCCACATAAGACATTTGGAAAGTGATATATAATACTCGACTGCCTTTTAGCCAAATCAGTGGTAACCTGCTTAAACATCCTTAATATATTTCAAAGTGTTGAAAGTCTTAAAAAAAGTTTTGAGTTCAACATAGTATATTAATTTTAAGTGATGAGATCAGGACTATTTACCAATGTGATTGAGTCATGAAATGAGTGACAGTGGTGTAATGGAGGTAACTCCTATATCTTTAATGTACCAGTTTTGTCAATTATTAATAGTTTACTTAGTTCTTGAGACACTGATTTCATGATAATCCTGCTTAATTTTCAAAATGTAGCAAAAGATGTCAATAATACAATAAATTTGACTTCCATAAATCATTTTCAATAACAACAAGAACCATGTTGACATGGCCATCCCCGGCCGTACGCTTGCTCTTTAGAAGATGTGTTGGAGAGAAGAATATTTCATTTTTAAAAGAAAATTTTTCTAAGTAATGAAGACTGATGTTTAAAGTGATTATAGATATGAAACCCATGTGAAGACCTACTAATTCCTCTATTTTGAGGTCTACAGGTAAAATGTCAAGGTCATTGTGATATAAATAAGCCTGAAAAATAACAAAGGGCAATAACCAAAACATTATGAAAGGTAGAGTTATTATTCTTGTGCACTGCACTCCTCCTCAATGAGATCTATTCACCTATAAAGTTTCGAGGTGTTATCTCAAATACTTTTCGAGTTTTGCTCCGGACAAAAAGTGGGCCTGAAAAATAACAAAGGGCAATAACTAAAAATTATGAAAGGTAGAGTTATTATTCTTGCGCACTGAACTCCTCTCAAATAAGATCTATCCACCTATGAAGTTCAAAGTTGATACCTCAAATTCTTTTAAACTTATGCTCCGGACAAAAATTAAGTCTAAAAAAAACAAAGGACAATAACTCAAAAATTATGAATGATAGAGTTATCCTTCTTGAGCACTGCATTCCTCCCAAATAATATCTATCCACCTATGAAGTTCCAAATTGATACCTAAAATTCTTTTTAACTTATGCTCTGGACAAAAATTAAGTCTAAAAAAAAAAAGGGCATAACTCAAAAATTATGAAAGTAGAGTTATTATTCTTGTGCACTGCACTCTTCCTCAATGAGATCTATCCACCTATGAAGTATCAAGTTGATACCTCCAAAACTTTTCGACTTATGCTCTGGACAAAAATTAAGTCTGAAAAAAAAAAGGGCAATAACTCAAACATTATGAAAAGTAATTATCTTCTTGTCACTGCACTCCTCCTATGAGATCTATTCACTATAGTATAAGTTGATACTCAAATACTTTTCAGTTATGGGGCAATAACTAAAAAATTATGAAAGGTAGAGTTATCATTCTTGTGCACTGCACTCCTCCTTATTGAGATCTATCCACCTATGAAGTATCAAGTTGATACCTCAAATACTTTTCAAGTTATGCTCCGGACAAAAATGCCGGACGGACGGACGGAGACTTTTACTATATCCCACGCCGCAATTCGGCAAACATTGTCAGTCTGAAAGATCTCTTAAACAGCCATGTTTGCATTACCTACTATCATTTATTAATGACACTTCAGCATTCATCGAAATTGGTCAGGTAAAAGTTGGATAGTTGTATGGGCTACATGTGTTATATTATCATTAACCAAGCGGTTACAGTCGTGGACTACAAATCTCTCAGCCCCTCACCGCTGTGGGTTCGAATCCCGGTAGGGACTTCGGATTTTTCATGTGAGGAAGCCTTCCAGCTGGCTTGCGGTAGGTCGGTGGTTCTACCCGGGTACCTCTGTGTACTCGGGGTCTTCCTCCACCTGTAATTAGCTGGACGTCGCTATATGATTGAAATACTATCGCAGCGACGGTAAATCCCAATACAATACCAATACAATCATTTAAAATCAACAAGAGCTGTCAGAGGACAGCACGCTCGACTATTCAAAATGCTTGTTGGTAAATCAAATGAAATCTATTTCAATTATTGCCCTTCACATACCCTGTACATAATAATAGTCAAAAAATATATACCTTGATAGTCTGATACCAATTAATATTTTCATGATGTCTAAAATCAATCCCATGCCTAGTTACTAAGACATAAGCACAATAACACTGTGCATGCAAAACTTTAACAAAGAATCAAAGTTAGAGAAGGGTCGTAATTTGTATAAAATTCAGTCCAAAAGTTATCCTCCTTAGTTTTCTGATGCCCCTGAAGACACTCCTTAACTTTCTAGTCAATTCCACAAGCAATTTCTGAGATATAAGCTGGATAGTTGCTTGAATGGAAAAATTTAACCAAAATTCTAAGTTAAAAGGGGGTCATAATTTTTAATATATTCCATCAAGTGTTATCTTCCTTTATAGTATGATACCCCTAAACATATTAAAGATGTTTCAAATCAATCCCATGCCTGGACTCTGAGATATAAGCATGAAAGTACCTTGCATGCAAAACTTTAACCAAAATTTCTAAGTTTAAAAAGGGGCCATAACTTGTAATACATTCCATCAAAAGTTATCTACCTTGATAGTATGATACTCCTAAACATATTAAAGATGATTCAAATCAATCTAATGCCTGGATACTTATGTAAAACTTTAATAAAAAAATTTAAGTTAAAAAGGGGCATAATTTGAAACAAATTCTATCAAGAGTTATCTATCATGAAGGTATGATACCCCTAAACATATTAAAGATGTTTCAAATCAATCCAATACCTGGATACTGAGATATTAGCATGAAAGTACCTGGCATGCAAAACTTTAACCAAAATTTTTAAGTTAAAAAGGGGCAATAATTTGTAACCTATTCCATCAATAGTTATCTGCCATGAAAGTATGATACCCCTAAACATATTAAAGATGTTTAAAATCAATCCCATGCCTGGATACTGAGATATAAGCATGAGAGTATCTTGCATGCAAAACTTTAACCAAAATTTCTAAGTTAAAAAGGGGACATAATTCATATCAAATTCAGTCAAGAGTTATCTACCTTGGTTGTCTGGTGCCCCTGAACATATTTATAAACTTTCAAGTCAATACCATAAACGGTTATTGAGATATAAGGTTGATAGTAACTTGCACGCAAAACTTTAATCAAAAGCTGCAACGCCAACGCCGACGCCGACGCCAGGGTGACTACAATAGCTCTCATATTCTTCGAATAGTCGAGCTAAAAATGGGGTATGATGTTTGCTGAAAATAAAACTCATCATTCTGAGATATTTAACATATACATCATATCCCATGTTTAATAAAGATAAGTTTATATTAACTGGAAGTTGAGAGGTTGGGATTGGACAAACAAATCAGATGCTGGTAACAACGTTGACAAAGTGATATACAAATGTTTCTGTCATGCTATGCATGTGACCAAAGTAATTACGTGTTATGTACAGATACATGTGCGTGTGTGTTTAACACTTTAGGACAGCTTGTTATTACTGACTAAACCAATATCTTACATGTTATAGATAACAATACATCAGCATTCCAGCAAGTAATACATATATCATGTATTTAAATCAAATGGAAGCAAATATAAATTAACTACCAGTAACACTAAACAATGGCTATATAATTGCAAACAACAAGAAGTATTTTAAAAATACAAAATATATAACTATAGCAAGATTACTATCTTTAAATAGAGTCCCCCCGAAAAAATCATAAAACACTTTATTACTGCGTCAAAGTAAAAATAACCTTATCAATTACTTTTTTTATTATGTATGATATATTTTATTATTCATTTTTTTTCTTCTGATAAAGGAATTATAATAAGATTTGATTATCATAATAATAAAAAATTATAAAAAACAAAAACAAAAAAACACAGTCACACAAAATGGACTGAGCTGGACTTAAACACAGGGCACCTGTTTAAAAAGATGCAGCCAGCTTTATTGATAAACTTATGTTCCAATGATGTGATTACAGGTAATGAACTGTAACAGCGCCAGTACCACACAGTTCAGCATTTCACATTTCATTGAACTTACTGTATTAACTAAATAAAAAACAAAACATTCATCTTACAGTTACATACCAAAAAGGTCAACCTTTCACATTACTTATCCTACACATCATATACTCATGACTTAATAACAGCAATATAATATATACACAAGGCTCGTTAGAAAAATATGTAAGACATGGCTGATTTGAAAAAAAGAAAGATAATGTTAGGAGTAAAAACTTTCAATAAACTTCAATCTCTGATGGATCATGCAAATGGAATAACGAAATATTGGCAGTACAACTACTAATATTTAGACACTGTTAGGTTGGGTTACCTGAAGCACGGTGTTAAAACTGGAAAGTTATAATAGTTATTTTGCATACAGATAGTAATAACGTTTGGCTGTATTGGGATATAATTCTTTAATTTATATTCCTTCAAGATCTTTTTCAATTCAAGTTGATTCAGTAATTTCCAAACAAGCCTCGTATAGTACTGAGTGCCGTCAAGGAAAATAACAGTAACAAGGTCAATCCAGACATTATGATATAAGTTGATATCTGTGATAGAAGACACTCTGCGTGCAAAGTTTTGAAGACAACATCAAGAGGGCTTATTTCACACCTGCACATTTCCATGGTGACCGGCTAACCTAAGGATGACTCATGATCAAGGGTGTCAAATTCCACTGCAGTCCTTGTACAAACACTGAATCCCGTTCAGACACTGAATTCTGGTACCGTAGAGATGAATTCACAAGTCAACCAGACACCTGTCTTCTCACCTGTTCCGGGCAGTGTTGTTTGTGTCATTCATGCCATGTTTGCAGTGTCCTGATTTTACATCTCAAGTTTGAAGCTCAAGACAGCTTTGTAAAACTGCATGCCTGAAAATGAATATGACTTAATTTACAACACACGCTTATTTTCAATTCCCACCTACAAAACCTCTTGAACCGAAAACATAAATGTTCTTAAGTGGTATTATTTTAGAAATATTTTGTGATATAACCATTGCCCAGAATTTCACTTGCCTATGACATGATATACACATGCAGTATGCCTTGGTTTAGTGTCCCACCAACAGCATTTCAATCATATGGGACATTGTCTACATAAGACAGATATAGTGCTGCCTTGCTGCGATACCAGTGTAGAAAGGTGGTATGGTACCATGCCAAGTCATGTTATCTGAAACAGCAATGACCCTTTCTGGAACTCCCTTATTCGCTGAACACCAAGCAAGGAGGATAAACCAATACCATTTTAATGACTTGGGTATGTATTAGCCACTGAAAGTTGACATGATATAGCATGGATGCCAAAATGTCCATATCAGTTGGGTGATATGGAAACCAAACATCAACTCTGTACAGATTTACTGAGCCATGTCAGTATGGTTACTATGTATGAAAGCACCAACAAAGCAGATGATATTGATATATCTTGTATGGAAAAATTATCTGTTTCATGATTTATGTTACCTCAGATAATATTTCTTCTTTTTCAGCAAAATTGAACCTACAATAATGTGGATATACCTGAAAATTAGAACTATCACTGTAGGTGATTAATACCCCTGCCAAATGCTTTGATACAGGAGAAGCCAGACTCCAGGTGGAGCATAGATTAGAACCTTTATACATAGTATACTGGTTATGATAGTAAGTAATAAGTAAGTAAAGTCTTTATTTAAAGTAGAAAGAGGGTCAGTTATGGTTGTTTGGCAAAGTAGTTAAACAGTGTAGAGTTACAGTTCTTAGACACTGCATTTCTCCTATTCCCCATCTGTTTACATTTAAAGTTTCAAGAAAATACCATGTATAATATTGGAGTTATTTTTGGAACAAGCAAAAAAGAAAAATAACAAAGGGAAATAATTAAAAAAAGAGCAGGTATAGTTACAGGTCTTGGACACTGCACTTTTCCCAGTCGCCATCTGTTTACATTTTAAGTTTCAAGTCAAACCTTGTATAATTTTCGAGTTCCAGACAAGAAAAACATAATTAAACAAAGGGAAATAATAAAAACATGGGACCAGGTAATGTTACAGTTCTTGGACACTTCACTTCTCTTAATTGCCGTCCATCTATATTTTAAGTTTCAAGTCAATACCGTGTATAATATTTGGGTAATGTTCTGGACAAGAAAAACAGAATTAAGCAAAGTGATATAATTCAAAAATGGGAACAGGGCAATAACTCTGCCATCCTTGAGATAACTCAAGTGAAATATGTCATGCACCTCTCCACCTGATTATCAATGCATATACAAAATTTGTACCGAATTTGTTAGGAAATGTAGAAGTAGTTTGCGTCACAAGTTTTGGGGATTGACGGACAGACCTAAAAACCAACAGACCAACAAACCGACAGACTGACTCCTATATACCCCCTCTAAAACTTTGTTTTTGGGGGTATAATCATCTGTGTTGTTTTCTAATGTGATTTATAGAAAATTGCTTTAGATGTTCACCTGCTGTAAGGCAATCTGTTCCAAATAAATGGTAACTTGATAAACAAGAGCACCGCATCCAGAGGCCAATGCTTGTCTGTTAAGGCTTTTTTTGTAAACAAGAGAGCCAAGATGGCCCTGGAATCACTCATCTGAGATCCAAATTTTGATGGTCATAGCTATACGTGCAAGTGACCCCTAGGGTGGGACATATTTTTAACCCCGGTGCTATGATAGGAAAAAACTTGGTAGTGGTCGATTAGACAATGCTACGCACCAAATATCTTAGCTCTAGGCCTTGCAGTTTAGAACAAGGTATGTCACAGGATGTGACAAATGCCCCCGAAGTGCATATTCATGGGTTTGTGAATAATTTCCTGCCATTTCTTTTGACTTTTCCCTGACATTTTTAACAGTGTCACTACAGCATTATGCATGTACGAAATACACAAAAGCTATAATCATATGCATAACTGAACCGTAGAAAAATATTAAAGTGTGGTGCATAATCTCCAAATTGCCTTCATATATCAAGTTTCACTGAGTCAGCTTATAATATGGGTTTTAAGTTATCACAGCATCCCAATTTCTGGACAGCTGGAGGGAGGGCAAACCAATGCACAATCAGGGCTTATGACACTTGTCCTCTTAGTGTGACCATGACCTTTCAGCTATGAACCAGGGTATTGTACACAACACAATATATCATTACGGTGCACATTTATGACTTGACTTGACTTAACTATTTGAGTTTACCGTCGCTTCGACAGTATTTCAGTCATATAGCGACGTCCAGCTAATTACAGGTGGAGGAAGACCCCGAATGCACGGAGGCATCCAGGTAGAACCACCGACCTACCGCAAGCCAGCTGGAAGGCTTCCTCACATGAAAATTCGAATGACCCTGCCGGGATTCGAACCCACGCGGTGAGGGGCTGAGTGAGTGTTAAAGTCATGCACATTTATGAAAAAAATCAAGGTATGTTGAGGAGTGACAAAGATATGGAGCGGACACAAAACACAAACCCTTTGAACTCTAAGTGTGACCTTGACCTTGGAGCTAAAGACCTGTAATTGCATGGCATATTGCTTCATGATGGTTAACATTTTTGCCTGTAATTCAAAAAGGCATCGAGGTATGTCAGAATTATGTAGAAGACACAAAAAATAGACTCCATTTCTGACCTTGAACTCTTAGTGTGAAATTGTCCTTGGAGCTACAGATCTGGGGATCGCACGCAACACATTGTCTCGTGATGGTGAACATTTAAGTAATTGCCTTTAATTTTCGTAAGTTTTTGATGCTGAATTAATTAAATTTTAGCCCTTGAATCTCAATTTTTTTATTTCAAATTTTCCTGACACTTTCCATTACCAGTGTTTTCAAATTTCATAGACAATTTCAAAATTTCCCGACATATCCCTGACCTTGAGAAAAAATCAATTTCCTTGCATTTTCCCTGGCACATGGCAACACTGACTTTTATAAAATGAGCGCCAAATACAAGGTGCTTTACCAGTACCATTTTTATGCCAGACTGGTATCGTACCTGTGACCTCCTTTTTTCTGGGCAGACACTCAAACCATTTGGCAACAGTAGCTTCCTATTAACAACTGAATCAGATCATTTAAAGTTTTAATTTTAACATTTTACCAATTTATAGCCTTCAGCCTAAAAGTGTTACCATGACATTTGAGCTAGGGATCTCTTTCATGGGCCAGTTTCATCATTTAGAAGTTGCAATTCATTTTAAAATCCGTCAATTCATAAGGAAGTTAGAACCAGGACAAGACCTACTGTTTTACCTTAAACCTCAAAACCTTGGCTTTAGAGCTACAGATCTGGGTCATGTACCTGCACCTCATCATGTTGAACATCCAATTTATCTTAAAATATCATAATGTTTGACAAAGTTATGGTCAGGACAAAGAAAGTTGACTCCTCCCACCAACCATTTTTCCAAACAAATAACTTTATATTTCCTGTGGAAAACCAGGTTAAGGACGTTTGCTAAAGTTTTCTACATTTTCTATATAGACAAAGCAGGAAAACTGTCTCATAGAATTTTTTAAAAATTTGCATGATTATAGAGAATCATAAAAGAAACATGGAAGAAAAGATGTGGGTTGGCGTTTTATCTGCCCTTGAACATGGCCTCAAAGTGCTAAAGTATCACATTCAGTGGCAGATAACTCAAAAAGTAAGACGCCTACCCTCAACATTTGTTCCATAAATATGTTTCTTTTATGATTCTCTATAATCATGCAAAGTACCGTTGTGGCGACACATACATAGATCATTATCAGCACAGGTAATGAATAAGGTTTCAAGATATTCACTGGTGCTAGGTGAATTCAGTTGTTCTAGAAACTCTGAAACTCGTATGTATAAATGTGCCTTTTCACATACTTGTCCTAACCATGACCTGTGGTGCCCTTGCCTGCTGTGACACATGACCTGATGTCAACCTTGACCTTTACATCAGCATCTTCACAGTCATGGTAACTAAACTGCCTCATCACCACCTGCTGAAACACAAAACAATAGAGCCTGTGTTAGTGGTCACCTGTAGTAAGCAGTCAACCTGTCCCAAACAGTGACCCCTTTAAGCAGCATTTAACCTAGACTGGCCATTTAAGACAGGTTTGACTATATTGTTTGTATGCATTTTTACATTAAGAATGAAAGTAAGCAAACTTGTAGAATTGATATCCGTTGTGCATAAGAACACTGTATAGAGACAGGGCTTCAGGTGCCAAAAAGGTCTGAAATTCCTTTTAAGTATTCACTGATTGTCAAAGTTTGATGTGTTTACAAATGGATATTCTTACAAAGTTTTGTAATTATCATACAATAGTGATGTGTTTATGTGCATTTTTGTAACTTAAAGTGTAACAAATGTGGTACTATCTGGGTCATTGGGCTTATTTCTTACTATACAATATACAATCTGACCAAGTTTGCTGATGATAGGTCTACATATGCCAAGTTATAAAGGGGACATTTTCAATTCTGTACTTTTGGTCAATTAAAGGGCCAGATTCAACTCTGAACTGAGTGAGACTTTCCTCACATTTATCAGACCTGCCATTAAACATTGTGACTAGGTTTGATGGTGGATGATCTTGCTACATTTGACAGAGAAATCTATAATGGACACTGCCTCACACAAGCCCTCCACAGATGTTCCCAAAATGTTTCCGTCACACAAGGAGCATATAAATGAACTTGTAAATTAATAAAGGCTGTAATACTGTATAAGCAAAAGATCTTTGCGATATTGGATACCTACTGATCACTATCTATAAGCAAAATATATCAGCATAATTAACAATTATTTTTGAATTTTGAGTGTTCAATAATTATTACATATTGCCCCATCTACAACAAATGGAGGTCTCTTGTTATTGTTTACTATATCATTATACTGACATTCCGCCATGGTGGTCCTGTGACAGTAGACAATGATTCAGATACATGAACGTTGTATGGTTTAAACCCCAGCTGGGGTAAGATTCTCTCATAACCTCACTAGCAGTGCTACCATTCCAACTGAGGCACTATAGAGAAGGCCTTGATAATACCAATATGTCACATTTCTCTATAAATATACAAGTATCAAAAAATATTTAATAGTTATAAAACAATTTTGAAAAAACAACAACAATATAATGAAATAAAGATTTTCATGTGCACTTACAATTTGTTGTGAGTATGGCACCACACTTTTCACTCATCCCCGGCCTGTCTGGAACTGGACTTTCAATGTATGACCTTGTCCCTACTTTCATATTTCTAACTTTACATATAAATATATTACAATGTCATATTGGAACATGAGCTGGCTTACAATATAAAAGCTTGCCTTAGGCAACACATGACAACATGATATAACATATGAAGCTCTGTCAAGTTCATTCAAAATTAATCAACACATGAACTATCTTCACTGACATTAATTAACATAACTATGTTCACTGTTATTCAAAGATCAAACAATACATTGAAGACAAAGGTCCATCAAACCTGCACCACATTAATGATCACAGAGTTGGTAAACTTCTCTGATGCTTCATATAAAATATTTATAATTTAGACATAACTGAATTTATCACTTTAGGTGATAAATACCCCCACACAATGTTTGATAGAAACAGACATAGATTGTCATTGTTGTATGGTAAATCAATTTCACAAACTTACTAACAATATGTACAACAAAGCTTAGTAACAGTCTTTCCTGTGACATTTCCTCCATCTCCGCCCAGTGGTTTTAGAGATATTCAATATGTACATTAAGCATTAACTTTGTCAAAAATCATCTCTGCAAAATGTGATGATTATATACAAAATTAGTTCTGATAACAACAAAAATATTAAGCTTGGTCCACTTATGGTTTTTGAGATCAAGTACAAAGTTCTTTCTTCAGTCATACAGATGAATGAATGATCTTATTCCAGTATCAAGAATGCAAGTCACTAAGACTGGTCTAGTTTTATTCTCATCTACATTGTCATCTTTCCACTTTCAATACATATTTATATAACTACACGCACATTATGGGCATGTTGAGATTAATATCATTGCATTAATTTACTTTTTAAGAAAATTATATTTCATTCAATAAACTGAAAACAAAAATTAATTTTAAAGGAAATTAGGTGATTTAGATGCAGGATTGTTTTCCGATGATATATATACATACAAATATACCAGCTTGATGACATGATTACAACATTGAATATATCATTATATCTCCAATATATTTCTATTTTTCGGGGAAAATACATATATTGTCAAAATAAGTCTATTTTTTTATTTTTCAAAAGTAAAAAAAAAATCTGTTTTCCATCTTTTTTTTAAATATTTGTTAACTTAAAACATTAATTTTAGGTTCATGAATTTAAAAGAGTGAAAATGTAAATTTTGAAAGAATTGTTCTTAAAAATAAGACTGTTACCCTTAAATCCCAATTCCAGTTTCATACATCAGAAATATACAAGTGGTAGAAGTTCATATGTTGTTGACAAGATAAAATGTCTCTTCTATGAGGACTTCCTCTCTGGGGAAGCTGTCTGCTGGCTGTGGAAGTGTAGCCCTTCCAAGTCTCTCCCTGTCACCACAAACCTAGAGTTGATGAGTGTCTCAACTGCTTCATTTAGACGACCTTCAACCACACAGGCCACATTTTGGTTAATGTTGAGAACAGAGTCAAGAAACTGGATCATTGCCCTGTCTGTCATAACAACCGAACTTAACTTAACAGATTCCAGATTTGTTGATTCCGGAGACAGACAAGCACATCTTTTACCAAAGTCTAAACAATGCAGAACCAGGCGTGATAACCAAGTCAGGTTAGGCAGGATGGTGACTATCTCATCTAGAGAAGGTGGATCGCTTATATTCTTCAACTCCAGTGTCTTTATCCCGGTCCATATCCTGGTCTGGACATGTTGGTGTGGAACAAAGTATACAGGTATACCTTGGACCTTACACAATCTGAGTGATGTTGTGTTGATTGTAACCTTAGTAAAATCACAGTCCTCAAGATTTAGTTCCTGTAGCTGTAAACAATGAGACAGGTCCAGATGACGGGAATACCCCTCCTCTTCTCCAGTAATGTTGTTCAGAACCAGGCGTGATAACTGAGTCAGGTAGGGCAGGATGGTGACTATCTCATCTAGAGAATGTGGATCGCCTATATTCTTCAACCACAGTGTCTCTATCCAGGTCCATATCCTGGTCTGGACATGTTGGTGTGAATCAAAGTATACAGGTGTACCTTGGACCTTACACAATACGAGTGATATTGTGTTGATTGTAACCTTAGTAAAATCACAGTCCTCAAGATTTAGTTTCTGTAGCTGTGAACAATGAGACAGTTCCAGATGACGGGAACACCTCTCCTCTTCTCCAGTAATGTTGTTCAGAACCAGGCGTGATAACTGAGTCAGGTAGGGCAGGATGGTGACTATCTCATCTAGAAAATGTGGATCGCTTATATTCTTTAACTCCAGTGTCTCTATCCTGGTCAGTACATGTGTGTGTGGAACAAAGTATACAGGTGTACCTTGGACCTTACACCATTCGAGTGATGTTGTGTTGATTGTAACCTTAGTAATATCACAGTCCTCTACAGTAAGTTCCCATAGCTGTGAACAGTGAGACAGGTCCAGATGACGGGAACACCCCTCCTCTTCTCCAGTAATGTTGTTCAGAACCAGGCGTGATAACTGAGTCAGGTAGGGCAGGATGGTGACTATCTCATCTTGAAAATGTGGATCGCTTATATTCTTCAACTCCAGTGTCTCTATCCTGGTCAGTACATGTGTGTGTGGAACAAAGTACACAGGTGTACCTTGGACCTTACACAATTCGAGTGATGTTGTGTTGATTGTAACCTTAGTAATATCACAGTCCTCTACAGTAAGATCCAATAGCTGTGAACAGTGAGACAGGTCCAGATGACGGGAACACCCCTCCTCTTCTCCAGTAATGTTGTTCAGAACCAGGCGTGATAACTGAGTCAGGTACGGCAGGATGGTGACTATCTCATCTAGAGAATGTGGATCGCTTATATTCTTCAACTTCAGTGTCTCTATGCTGGTCTGGATATGTGGGTGTGGAACAAAGTATACAGGTGTACCTTGGACCTTACAAAATCTGAGTGATGTTGAGTTGATTGTAACCTTAGTAATATCACACTCCTCTACAGTAAGATCTAATAGCTGTGAACAGTGAGACAGGTCCAGATGGAAGGAAAACTTTTCCACTCTACCAGTGGGCAGGATGCTGACTATCTCATCTAGAGAATGTGGATCTTTGATACCCTCCGACTCTCGCGTGGCATGGACATGTGGGGTTGTAACAAAGCATAAAAATGTTTTATATGCCTGAAAATGTGTGATTAACGCTGTGTTGACTGTAACCTGAATAAAACCACACATCCCTAGAGATAGTTTCTGTAACTGTGAACAGTGAGACAGGTCAAGATGAAACTCTTTCAAATCACTGAATCTCTATCATAATTATCATTTAAGTTCAACTTCAGCGTCTTCAGCTGTGTTGCCCTCCCCACACCTGTCATGAACCTCTGGCAGTCTGTATGACTTTTGAATTCAACATCTATGATGGTTAATACATCCAGTGTGGTCACATTGTCACTGTAAAAATATCTATAGAATGGTTCACATATTGACTTCTTCAGTTCCAGTGATGATAGTGACCTGCTGTCATACAATGCTTTGTACAGCTGGTCTTCCTTGTCCTGGGACAAATTCCATTTTAAGGCTAGACTCATATGCTGGCACTTAGACACAAGACTCACGAGGCAGTTGAAGACGTCATCTGGAACCTTATCTGGATCTTTATCTGGATAATCAGAGATATCTACATATCCATACTTTATATGGGACATATTAGTACTAATTAAAAGTTGTAGAGTCTTCAAGTCAGTATAATGGAATATATAATCATCAATAACAACAGCCTCCAGATGACAGTATGGTGGTGGTTGTCCACTCTCCTTACCCTCCCTAGCACACTCACACAGCAGCTCTTGTATTGATTTCAAGTTAATCATGTAGATCTGCTGACTGGTTACCAAGTGACTCATGTAGTTCTCCTCTTCCTCATCTTGCTCATTGATGTATTTCTTCACAATCTCATAATCCATCATGATGTTCCATATTTGATGTGATAATGATGTCATGATTTTGGAGTCCATACCACTCACAAAAATAAACAGAGAACGCATGTTAAGAATTTTCTTCTTGGTGTTGCATGTTTCGGGCAGCTGTGCAGACTCAGGATTCATGACCAGGTAAACAGCTGCCAGGAAGTCCTGAAAGGTTTTGTGGAGGAATGAAAGTTTTTTCTTTTCATCATCAACAGTACTTGCATAAATTTCCTGGCACAACAAACCTGCTGTTAAGCAGGAGTTTATGTCACTTTCAGTCAAATTTTGAAGTTCTGCTTCTACATGGTCAAAAACAAGTTGCTCTTTAAATGCTGATGTAAAGGCAAGATGTGTCAGGGAAAGAAGTAGACTGTTATGAATCTTGCAGTACTGTTTATCTTTTAGGCACAAGGGGAGTTCTGATGCTTGGGTATTTCCTACTGATAATGACATCTTTTCATTTCTTTCCCATGCATCCTTCAACAGATGGTTTATCATAGCACTGTAAAGATGGAATTGTGATCTTCCAGTAATTTCTTTCTCGTCATGGTGCCACAACATTATCAACTGTTTTAGTAGGATGGGAATTTTCCTAAAGTGGGTCAGTCCTTTTTCATATAAGTGTTGTAGGAAGTCTTTACTGTCCTTTCTGACATTTTTCTCCTTATTCAGCAGATCTACCATATTCTTTATATATCTATATGATGCCCTCTTATCAATACCTTTAAGCTGGACTTGCCTATCCATCTCCAGCGGCCCGAGTCTTAATATCTCTAGCTTCCACGGTCGGGTGGTGGTGAGGATTGTATATTTTGTGAAATGACTCAGGTCTGGCAGGCCGGGTGTTGTATGTATGGGAATGACATAGTCTATAGGAGTCACCCATTCATCTAAACCGTCCAATATTACAAGACATGAGTTTTTGTCACACTCATTTTTTATAAACATATTTAGGAAATTTTGACCCTCAAAATACTGCTTCATGATAATTTCACTGATACTCCACTGCTTCCTGATATTCCTTAAAGGGATGTAGAATAGGAAGTTAAACTTCTTCATGACTGACAAGAAATCACCAGGGATATACGTATTTATCTTTTTACCAGAATGTTCCTGACACCAGGCCAAAACCAGCATTTTGCACAGTGCAGTCTTTCCATGCCCTGCATCTCCCGAGATGCAGATCCGAGTAAACTGTGTCTCGTCTTGGTAGAAAACATTGTTAATATTTGTACCTTCATCTTCTATTTCGGAATCACTGGATGAATAGCTATCACTCGATGAATCGCTATCACTCGACGAATCGCTATCACTATCATCATCTATGTCAGTGTTGCCATCACTGCCCCCTTTTTCATCTGTCACTATTTTCATACATTGCTGTACATACAATCTGTCAACCTCTGGTAGTGTGGTTGGCTGTAACTGAGCTATGTAGGTATCTATCATATGGTTTTTCAGTTCTGAAAGTAGATGAAAAATGTTCAAATGAAGCAATTAAAAGATATATAATACTGTTATATTGTTAGGAATTATGATACTAAATTTATAATAAACCTTTTTATCAAAAGAGTATAATTTCAGTATTACATAAAGCTTTTAATTTTCAATAAAAAAGAAACCAACAAAACAGTAATTTAAGATAGGAAACCTATGAACAAAAGAAAATTGACACTTTTTAATTTAATATTAAATATATCTGTATATCCAAAAATCTACCACGAGGCATATGGAGGTTTTAGGCTAGATCAATGGCAAATATACACGAAATGTAGTGTGCGAAAATTGAAATTGATATGTTTGCTAAATATTGGAATATTTAAAATTAAAGAATTGCGCGCTTTGTTTTGAAACAGGGCGTTTTTACATACAACATATGTATTATCTTTATAAAACAGTGCAAAATCATAAAATAGAATCTCTCTGAAATGAGGTTTTATATTAATTAATCCTCCACCACCTGTCTTTAGTTTTGTCTGCTTAAGTATGGTGCACTACTGATATGTGAAGTTTCACACTGTAGATTTGATAATATCTAAGTCTGATTGAAAACTTGTACCAAAACCAACACATACAAATACAATACCTCTCTTTATTTTTCAAATTGTTGAGTTTATAAAAAAAGTCAATACTTTAGAAGGTTTTAATAGCTTTATGGGTCATTTATTCATTAAATATTTTGCTTCTACATCATTCTTAAATACATCAATCTATGAAATGTAAAAAATATTACAAAAGTGTTAACCCTTTATCACATGGCAGCTTTCAAATTCACTGAATTGATAGCCCAAGCCGCATGGGGCAAATTACATCAATAGAAGTTGTTAACAAGACCTGTCACAGTCGACATAACAAATGTCCCCAAAAGAAATCACAGAATCTAAAACCTGGGTCATGTGTATGACAGGACCATGTTGTCATTTTGAATATTTGTGACATTTTTAAGACTAAATATGCGAACTGTGTATGTACCACATATCTGGACGCCCCTTTGTGCAAAGTTATTTCAAAATTGTTATATGTTAAACAACAATGAGAGCCAGGACACAGAAAAAAGGGCCACTTTTCAACATTTGACCCCAGACTGTGACTTTGACCTTGGAGCTACAAAACTGGGTCTTTCGCACAACACATAGATTTTTCTAGAAGAACATTCGTGCCAAGTTATTTCAAAGTCTATCCATGCATTATGGAGTTAGAGCCCGGACACAACAAAATGTTCCCTTTTTTACCTTTTATCCCAGATTGTTACCTTGACCTTTGAGATAAAAAAAGTGTCACATATCTGAAATCCTTTTTATGCCATGAAATTTCAAAATCGTTATGTGTTAAAAAATGTTAAGAACCCAAGCAGAAAAACAAGTGTCACTCTTTAACATTTGACCTTGATTGTTTCCTTGACCCTTGAGCTACAGACCTGGATCCTGTGCACGACATACTGTTTTATCATGGATAACTTTTGTGGCAAGTTATTTCAAAATCCATTCATGCATGATTGAATTAGAGCCATGACACAACAGACACAACAAAATATTCCCCTTTTTGATATTTTACCCTGGACATCATTTGTGCCGAGTTATTTCAAACAAGTACTGGTAGAACCGATGGATGCTTCCCAAACTGCGCTTTGTCACTTGATGGGTACTTTATTATACTATATAAGCTCCTCACAAAATTTAAGTATGAAAAATAACAAAGGACAATTACTCCCAAATTATGCAACTGAGAGTTTCATGTTAATACCTCTTATAGTTTTAGTGTTATGCTCCGGACAAAATTTTAAGTTTGAAAAATAACAAAGGGCATTAACTCTCTATGACGTTTCATGTTAATACCTCTTATAGTTTTAGTGTTATGATCCGGAAAAAAATTAGGTTTGAAAATAACGAAGGGCATTAACTCCTACATCATGCAATCAAGAGTTATAGTTCTTATGCACTGCACTTCTCCTTACTGAGATCTATCTACCCATAAAGTTTCATGCTGATACCTCTTATAGGTTTTGTGTTATACGGACAAAATTATAACGCACGGACGGACAAAACGGCAACTATATGCTCTCCCTTCGCGGAGCATAAAAATCCATCTATGCATGATGGAGTTAAGAGACCAGACTCTACAAAATGTTCCCCGTTTTGTCCTTTCACTCAAGATTGCATCCTTGACATTTGAGATACAAACCTGGGTCTTAATCGCGACACATCGTCTTAATGTGGTGAACATTTCTATCAGATTACTTCAAAATCCACACATGCATGTATGAGTTACAGATCGGATACAAAGTATGATAAACGGACGAACTGTGCGTTTACTATATGCCCTTTTGTGGACATATGAATAGTAAATATACAAGGACAGCAAAATATGCCAATCCAAACCTGCAATATGGCTTCAGAAAAATGAAATAATGTGAATGTGAAAATGTGTGGACAAGCATCATTCCATCGTCAATGTATCCATTTTTGCTAAATTTCAGATACAGTTACCCTCACAGTTAACCTTTTTAACAAAAGCATGGGCTATAATCCTCAAAATATAACTCATCAATATTGAGTAAAACATCTGGTGAACATTCCTGTGAAATGTTGATACTAGATCGTACAGCTTTGGAAATAGGCAACATTTTTCAACTTATTTTTTTAGGGGCCATGAGTTTTAAATTTGTAACAGTTGCTCATACTTTTGTTGTGAGATATCTGCAAAACAGCTATTTTATAGCTAATTTATTCAAGGGCCATATTAGGCAAACAAAAATCAAAATCTTAGGTGCCCAATGTTGAATGCTGGTTAGCAAGGCATATCCAAACAAAACCCAGGTGTTCAATGACACAATCAAGGTGAATATACCTGTGAAGTTTCATTTATCTGTACTGAATATAGTTTAAAACTCATTTGTCCCACACATTTCCATACTCTAGTATTACATTTTAAGTTTAACAAGGCTTTGTCAGTATAGCAAGAAATACTTTCAGGAGTGTCCATCAGAGAAAACCCCACAGGAAGAATTTTTGCCAGATAGAAACAAGAAAATTATGGAAATGGGTTATGATTCCCCAACTTCACTGACCTTTCAAGCATGCATATGGTTGATGCATGTGACACACCTTTATGTTATGACAAAAACTTCTATAAGTTCCATGAAAATTCAAACACAGATATGGAAGTTATACGTATAATGGACATGAAAAAGTAGCTTATGAATACCAAAGACAAATTCTAAGAATTTCTGCGACCTTGACCTTTCAAGGACGCATACGATTAATGCATATAACACATCTTTGTGTCATAACAAACACTTTTGTAAAGTTTTATGAAAATTCAAACATAGATATGCAAGTTATAGAGCAGACATGAAAATGAAGCCTATGAATACCAAAAACAGTATCTAACAACTCCTGTAACCTCGACTTGACCTTTAAAGTATGCATATGATTGATGCATCTGATACACCTTTTTGTTATAACAAACACTTTTAACAAGTTTTATGAAAATCCATCCATAGATATTAAATAGAGCAGACACAAAGATGTAACGCATAAGAGAATTTCTAACAACTTCTGTGACCTTGACTTTTCAAGGACTCATATAGTTGATGTGTGTAACACCACCTTTCTGTTATGACAAATACTTTTGTAATTTTTTGAAAATCCATCCATGAATATGGAAGTTATAGAGGGGACACAAAGATGAATCCTATAAATTCCAAAGAGAGTTTCTAACAACTCTTGTGACCTTGATCTTTCAAGGACACATATGGTTGATGTGCCTGACACACCTTTGTGTTATGACAAACATTCTTGTAAAGTTTTATGAAAATCCATCCATTATACAGTTGGATCTGTTTTCCGAAGTCGTCGAAACCGACGTTTCACTTCGAATAAAATATCTGTATGAATAAACCAAAATGGTCAAATGCTAAACTTTAATGATTATATTTAGTGGTATGTTGTAAAGATCGGTGTTTTAATTCTTGTTTTGATCATAAAGAATATTGATCATAACTGTAAATGAAAATTCATGTTCGTACATTATGAAATAGGTTTTTAACAAATATACTTTAAATGTTATATTAAATACCTTAAGTGCAGGCCATTTTGTTTCCTGTTTCTCTACATCGACAGCTTTGATTTCATTCAAAGTGAATAATGAAAATGCTATTGAAGGTTATCTGGATATTCACCCATTGCTGGGTCCATCACTATATTGTTCAGCTTAAATATTGCCTGCTTTAGTCGTGGAAACCATTCTCCAAGAGAGATGACTATGATACAAGAGCTGTCAGAGGACAGCACGCTCGACTATTCAAAATGCTTGTTGGTAAATGAAATGAAATCTTTTTCAATTCTTGACCTTCACATACCCTGTATATAATAACAGTCAAAACTGATATACATTGATAGTATGATACCCCTTGTATTTTTATGAAGTCATGCCTAGTTACTGATACACAAGCATAATAACACTATGCATGCAAAACTTTAACCAAGTATCCAAGTTAGAAAAAGATCATAATTTGTATAAATTCTGTCCAAAAGTTATCCTCCTTGGTTTTCTGATGTCCCTGAATTCACTTCTTAACTTTCTAGTCAATAAATAAACACTTTCTGAGATATAAGCTGGATAGTAGATTGAATGCAAAACTTTAACCAAAATTTCTAAGTAAAAAGGGGTCATAATTTGTAATACATTCAATCAAGTGTTATCTTCCTTGACAGTATGGTACCCCTAAACACATTAAAGATGTTTCAAATCAATCTCTTGCCTGGAATCTGAGATATAAGCATGAAAGTACATTGCATGCAAAACTTTAACCAAAATTTCTAAGTTAAAAAGAGGCCATAATTTATAATTTGTAATATATTCTATCAAGAGTTATCAACATTGAAAGTATGATACCCCTAAACGTATTAAAAATGTTTCAAATGAATTGCATGCCTGAAAATTGAGATATAAGCATGAGAATGTCTTGCATGCAAAACTTTAAACAAAATTTTAAGTTACAAAGGGGCCATAATTTGTAATAAATTCCATCAAGAGTTATCTACCTTGGTTGTCTGATGCCCCTGAACATATTCATAAACTTTCAAGTAAATACCATGAATGGTTATTGATATACAAACTGCATTGTAGCTTGCATGCAAAACTTCAACCAAATTTTCTATTGCATGCAAAACTTTAACCAAAATTTCTAAGTTAAAAAGGGGCCATAATTTATGTTGAATTCTGTCAAGAGTTATCTACCTTGATTGTTTGATGCCCCTGAACATATTTATAAACTTTCAAGTCAATACAATAAATGATTATTGAGATATAAGGCTTATAGTAACTTGCATGCAAAACTTTAACCAAAATATGCAAGGCCAACACCGACGCCGACGCAAGGGCGACTACAATAGCTCTTATATTCTTCGAATATTCGAGCTTAAAATCAGTCCAAATTTATACCCATCCTTCTGTTGTGAGTTTGCTTTATAGGTAAAACACAATGAATTCAACTCCTCCTTAATTTCTTCCATTAGTTTTACTGTATCAAAATTATATCCAAATTAATATGCATTGTGAAGACATTGTTGTGATCTCCCCTTGACCTTTCAAGGATGCGTATGGTTGATACCTGCGACACATCCTTGAGTTATGTGGAATACTGCGGTGAAGTTTTATTTAAATCCATCAATAAAAGTTATGGAGTGGACATGGAAGCGGGATGGAGGAAAGAAGGACGCGTGCAAACCTATAGTGCCAACCGATTTCACCGGTGGGGACTAATAATTGGCTCATATAGTTTTAGAGAAATTTGCAATACAAGACTGACAAACTTTGTGATGGACAGACAGACTGGCGAATAGACAAAACCACCCCTTTTAATTAAGTTGGAGCATAAATATTAGATACTGTCTTTTCAGTATTATTTTTACCAATTAAAGGTCTATAACCTTGTGGTTACACTTTTTTCTATTTGCATGGTGATTAAACTTGGCTAAGACATTGTGCAAATATATAATTGATTGGTCTACATTTACTACATTTAGAAAGCAGACACTTGTAATTTTGTCATTTTCTATAATTTCAGGAGCTTTAACTCTGGAGTTACTTTGACCTTTTGGATGGTAATCAATTGGCACAGCCATTGTTCCTGTAAACATTGCATTCAAGTTTGATGAGGAGAGTCAGAGTTTGAGAGGTGGCGATCCTTTATACTTTCTGTTATTGAATTGGTAGGTGTAGGAAAAACATATATAATGTATTGTTTTTCTTTATTTAAAGTATGTCCATACTATTTAAATCTCAAAATATCAGACGTATTCAGTACATTATCATAAGAGTAAATCTATTCAACATCCCACTGTCTGGACAGTGTTGTATACTGAAAATGAATTTGAATCATAATTGATCTAGAGGGTAAAAAAAATAAAACTGTACTGCATTTTTCCGCCTGGTATTTGGCATCTTCCTGTGCTGTAGCTGCTTGCTGTATGTTTTCTATCAGTTTATCTCCAGCGACATTCATGGTCTTAACTTGCATGTTGCCTTTGTCTTGTATATTCATGAGAGCTTCCTTCTCTGCCTGTACAATAGAGTGTTTCTGTTTCTCCCCCTCTTCCTTTACCACATCAACTTGACCACTGCCCTCATTCTGTATTTTTTTACTCTGATTTTTTCCAACAACATTCAAGGTCTCCACCTGCTGGTTGCCTTTACCTTCTATGTTCTCAACAGCAACTCTCCTGTACACCTCAACTTCAGTTTTAATTTCATCAAGAGCTCTTTTCTCTGCCTGGATAACACTGGATACTACAGAATCTTTCTGTGTCTCACCCTCTTTTTTTATTTCCTCTACTTGCTTACTGCCTTCATTCTGTATAGCCAATAATGCCATCCGCCTGACCTCTGAGATATTTTCATCAGTTATTTCAAATGTTGAGGTTTCCAACTGTAAACAAAAAGCAAATATTCATTGAAATTATTCTGAGAGTGAAAGTATTATACACAACTAGAATATGAGCTACATCATACGAAGCCTCTATATGTATGATCATATATGTGTATGTATAATGTATAAGTGTAACAGATCTTCCAATATATTTTTCATTTTGTGACTTCCATTATACTTTTATTTAAAAACAAACGTAAAAAATCTATTCACATGCTTGGTTTGTTTTTTTCTAAATATTTTTAATGCTTTAACAGTTAAGGTTTAAGTGGATTGTAACCTGTCTGCTAAAATTAAGTAATAAAATTGTCCATTTTTAATTTTATGACAGCTCTCTCAAGTATTTATGTGCTATCCAATCTAAAGCAACATATAAATCATTTGGTTAAATTTTATATAACACTATTTAGATAGGCTGGTATAACTGATCTTTGTGTTTATATCGACCATCATGTAGATATGTTATCTCTGTAAGTATTTTGTCATCTTGTCACATAAACTGCATGAAAATGCTTTGTCCAGTTTAGAGGTTAATGGCCGTTTCAAAGCGAACAAAACAAACATTGGCTATATGTAGGGTTTTAAGCTACAGGCATGTATAAACATGACCATTGTCAAGAGTCTGGTTTTGTAAAAAGCAATGCCCTCATCCAAGTCTAGCTCCTAAGGGCCTTATCCAATTCAGGTAAGATGCAAAATAATTAGAATCAATTGAAAGGGCTTCCTTAGTGGAGGGAGAAAGTATGCCAAAAAATCAAGCCTTTATCTCATACACAAGCCTTTATCTCATACAGTATATATAAAATATCAAGCCTTTATCCCATACAGTATATATAAAATATCAAGCCTTTATCTCATACAGTATATATAAAATATTGAACCTTTATCTCATACAGTATACATACAATATCAAGACTTCATCTCATACAGTATATATATATATGAAATATCAAGCCTTTATCTCATACAGTATATATAAAATATCAATCGTTATCCCATACAGTATATATGAAATATCAAGCCTTTATCCCATACAGTATATATAAAATACATGAATTAAAGGGAAATAGATATAAAATGGGACCAAGGTAGAGTTATAATACTTTGTCATTACTCTACTCTTATTAATCATATATTTTTGGTTTCAAGTTGTTGTGGTTGAGGTTACAGCTGTATGCAAACAGACAACAACAACAAGAACTGTTAGTATGACACATATTCCGATTTGATGTGCAGTAAGAAGAAAGAGCAATAAGGTAAACAAATATATTAATTACTGCCAATAAAAATTCACTGAAAATATAACTATTCTAGGTTGACATTTGACCATATGGTCTTAAAGTAGAAAGGGGTCAGCGACTCCTTAATACGATTGGGGGATTTGGGCTTAAAACATGCTAAAGTTATCAATTGGAAATGGTTCTGATATCAATTATCTTTTTTACATTGACCATTGACCTTATCACCCCAAAATCTAAATAGGAAAATCTATTACAGTTTTAGTTATGATCCAAAACCCTATTAGGTTTGAAGAACCTGGGCTCAAGTATTTTCAAGTTGTAAGTCAGATTCCTTTCTATAATCATGGTTACTGTGACCTTGACATTTAACCTAGTTACCCGAAATGAATGATGGTCATTTACTGGTCATGTTCCAACACCAGTTTATGGCTGAAGGGCATTTAGATGGATTCAATCATTCTCAAATTGTCAATCAGATTTAATTTTCACATTCAAAGTCACTGCGACACTGACTTTTGACCTAGAGACCCAAATATTATCAGGTATCATCATCTAGTCATGAAAGAAATCCCTATCAAGTTTGAATGAGGACTGATGGGTTCACTAGTAATAAGAAACAATTTTCACAATCAAGGTCAAAAGGTCCTTGACCTTTGATCTAGTGACCCAAAAATAAATAGGGTTCATCTAGTTGCCATGACACAATTCCTTATTAAGATTAAAGAATGTGGTCTAAAATATCAATTGGAAACATACACTGAAGGTCGCTGCAACCTTTTCCTTTGACCTTGAGACACAAAACTTAATAGGGTTTATCTATTAGTCAAAACCTTACTCTCTATAAAGTTTGAAGAATGTTGGCTGAAGCGTACTAAAGTGGTGAATAGTAACTGTTCCATATTAAGTATTCTGTTTTAGCATTAATTAAACATGATTTCACGCATAAACATAATGCTTGATTATCTGTTACATTAAAATCAGAGGACTGGGAGTCCTAATGCTGCGTTAAGCACGAACTGAAACATTTAATGAAAAAGTCAAATGGCTTGTAAGTGGCTTGTAATTTGAAACTGTTTTATTGTTTGTCCACATCAAATGGATCTTGTAACTACTGCTTATTACAGAGTTGCCATTAGTTGTGTGCCGTAACAACTTCTAAAATAACTGTTGTTTATTCATACACTGACAGCTATTTGAATTTGTTGTATTCATTGCAGAAAAAACGTTAATGGTGCAGCTACTTCATCAGAAAAACACATCACATTTTTTTTTAATTTATTTATTTTTTCCCGGTATAATCAAATTACAATCAGTTGCGATATGTTGCATTGTAAACATCGCAACATAATACACATACTATGTTAAACAAATTGTTTAAATTATTCTGTCATTGTGACATCTTCATTAACATGGATTTCAAAGATAAGACAAGAAACCTGTTGTGTGCAGGAAATGAGCAGACTGGTATTTGGACAGTTTGACTGAAATTAACATGTTTGTACTCACTGAAATTAACCAGTTAATATTGCTTGCACAATGAGATAGGCAAATTTCTTGGTTTTTCAATCATTTTTCTACCAAAGAACCCCAATTACAATACCTTATATCTTCTCTGGGCAGTCTTCAAGTTGATTATGATTGGATAAAACACAGCTGGGACAAGATGCAAGGACGTTTACAAAGAGAACCACAGCTTACCTGTGTCAGTTTTGTTAAAGCCAACTGAGATCTATCATCGTTCAGCAGGACAGCTGTACATTGCAGTGTTGCCTTCATGACATTGAGATGGTCTGTCAGCTCATCATCTGTCAGGGACTGACTGGGATTGTGAAGAATTGTATTTCTAGATGATCTACACTGAAACCAGTCAGCAATACTAACAATAACTACATATTTCTAGATGATCTACACTGAAACCAGTCAGAAATATTAACAATATCTACATATTTCTAGATGATCTACTCTGAAACCAGTCAGTAATACTAACAATAACTACACATTTCTTTTAATATTTCTATTACGTTTATTTGGAGTCTATTTCTTTAAACTTTTGTTAATCTTTCTCAATGGCTCTTGCATTGATTGATATTTTGAGTTTACCGTCGCTACGACAGTATTTATGTCATATATATGCCAGGATTTGAACCCAGTGCTCTTTGACTGAACCATGTTTCACATGGAAGGGTTATGAAAGACCCTTTAATGAAATATTTGAACCCACAATCTTCCGATCTGCTGTCTTGCATGCTATCACTTGACTGACGCCCCTACAAATAATCTGATTGGCAAAACGTTTCAAGTTTAGCTTATAACATGGCGTTGTGTTCACTGACATCTGACACAACTTGGTAACATGCAACATGACATAATACCAACTTTTCAGCGAACAATCTAGTTCTGAGACACATTAGCTGGGTGGATCAAATAAGGGAAAGAACGATGCACCCAGCTTTTCTGGGCAAGCAAAAGCCCTTGTTTCAACCTAAAACAAAACAATAAAAACTGGCAGCAATCACTGAATCTCGAATCAGCTTTGAGTAGCTACACTATTTTCAACACAGACTATACTATGAAATCATTTCACAATAAATACACATCTTGATTACCTTTATGAAATCATCTGGACCATCAACACTGCTGACTGTTAAGTGGTGTCGGTGTGTAATGTTCTCCAAATTAATCCCAATGTTTATCAGTCCACTCAGGTCTGTGTCTGTGGCAGATTTAACATTTTTGTAACCTCCTGTGTTGGGTAAAAAGTTCTTCACCACCTCCCAGGGGTCTGTTACCCACTGGGAGATGTCTGAATTTTTCCAAGAGGGTCCCTTGAACCTGTGTTCTGACACTATAGCGTCAAATAAAGTCCCACATACACTGATGGGACAGAATCTTCGCGTGCTCTTTGGTCCTCTGGAACAGATGCAGGTGGACTTCCTTGAACATACTGATTGATGATGAGGCAGCAAGTTATCTACTGTACAGTGGCCACAGTTTTGTGATGGTTGGCCAAGTTTATTTAACAGTGAGGAGTGAAACACTCTAGCTTCATTGTCAATGAATGATTCTATTCCTTCTTTTGTATATTTGAGGCCCAGACCCGCCCGGACCCAGTTAAGGTAGGATTGGTCCCTTATCTGGGCCTGGTGAGGTACAGCCATCTCTGTCTAATGTCTAAGTCTTCACTGGTTGATCCTCTCACTTCACCTAGAACAAAATATTAGAATATGATTTTGTGATTCCAGTTTTATTTTTAGTATGTTATACCTTTTATTTTACTGCCCAAGCTACAGCATGTCCCTTATTTATGCTATGTGAAACTTAACTGTCATATTAAATACATCTGTCATACGTATTTGAATATGGAAAGTACACTTAACATATCTAGAGCTGGACATTAATATTATAACAAATGCCTACTCCCACAAGGAAATCATTTATTTTGGTGATGATTTGTTTGTTTGTTGGGTTGAACATCCCACCAACAGTATATACACTGTAGTATCACACCATAGAATGTGACATGATACCACACCCAGTCACCTTATCCTGACACCGGGCCAACCAGTCCTGGAACTTCCTTTATATGCTGAACGCCAAGCAAGGGAGCTATAACTATATATATAACAGAACCATTTTTACGACTTTTGTATGTCGAGGCCAGGAATGGTTGTGATATGAATGTTATGTATGTTCAGAAACATTGAAGATAATGAATACCCCCAGAAAGTGCTTTCTCACAGCGACTGTAACCATGTCAGAGACAGTCTTGACCCAGTTGAGGTGGGGTGGGGGTGGGGGATAAAAACAGGAAAGCTCTGAATAGTCAAAAAATATAACAACATAAAGTTAAACCCATCATGACGTACCAGGGATATACAAAATAACCAGTGATACTTAAATGTTGCGCTGTTAAAACAAAATCTAACATAAAGTAGTTAAGAAAATAACAGATCAGACAAACTGTATTCAAGAATTATGATAAGGGGGCATATTTGAAGAAACAAATATAAATTTTTACGTAACCTGAATAAATAATTACATTTTAAGTAATTTTAATACAAGAATTGTTGGAACGACACATATACCCCCCAACGATCCCCCCAACATAGAACATCTACTTGTCCTGACAATTCAAGTTTCAGGAATTATCCGGTTATTGATTGGAAACAATTTTCACATTCAAGGTCTCTGTGAGCTTAACCTTTGACCAAGTGACTCCAAAATCAGTAGGGGTCATCTACTAGTCATGACCAATCAACCTATAAAGTTTGAGGAACGTGGACCCATGCATTCTTCAGTCTTGACACATTTGAAGGAGAGGGTTGATAAAAACAGGAAAGCTCTTATACACTTGTAATTATAAATGTATCGCAGACAAAGAACAGTCAATATATATTAACTTAAAATTAAACCAATCATGACATACCAAGGATAAATATAATTACCAAATCATATAGTAGTTAATAAAATAATATAGCAGATAAAATGTATTCAAAAAGTATGATACGGGGGCATATTTAAATAAACAATCGGAAATGCTTACATACCCTGAATGAAAAATTACATTTTAAGTCAGTTTAACAAAACTATTTCAATTTGAGTCATCAAAGTTACAAGTATTTTTTTTAGATTTGATATTGTAAAGATTGGTCAGTTTTTGTACAAATTTTGAGTTACAAGGCTGAAAGAACTTTCTTGGCCTTTGACCTTGATCAAATGACCTCAGATCAAGATCATGATTCATAAGCAGCCTTTGTGATTAGTAAAAGTTTTTAAGGTAGAGGGGTTATTGGCACAAGAAGTTCACAGTACATGCTTGAGACCTTAAATGACCTAAAGTGAAGGTCATGATATGTACTTGGTTCATGAAAAGAATTTTATGCTATGTATGAGGTTTCATGGGTCAAAGGGCTACTGACTACTATAAGTATCACGGATTTACAATCAAACCAGTACCAACGGTCACTCTTGATTAACGCAGTCACCTGTGTTTCAATTCATAAACAAGAGAGCCAAGAATGAAGATGGTACTGAAATTTCTTACCTGAAAATAATTGCATTAATTGCCTGTACATATAATTTACTATATCATGGCAAAGTCAAACTGAATTCAAGATCATTTAAAATTGTACCTGTGTTTCAAATTTTGAAGGATATAACCCTATATAAAACAAAAATCCCCTGGGATGGGCAAATTGTGACCCCAGGGTTATGAATTGAAACAAGAAAATATGTCTGTGAGACACCAATGTGTATAGACAGATACTGATAAAAGAAACAAACAAACCAAAAAATGAATACTTGTTATTTCATTCTTCATCTTATTCAGCGTTTTCTCTGCCTTTTTAAAAATTCATCCGACTCGACCTTGTCGATGACCAGCTACGTTTAATCGAGCGTCTCGGTGACATTGCTGATATAGTTTTGTTTTCAATTTAGTCATACAATCTTCTCAAAACAATGGATTTCAAGTCATCACAAGTGTTCATTTCATGTATTTTTATTTCTTTCATTAGTATCTGTCCATACAATTCAACACTAATATTGTGGCTTTCGTTTTTCTATAGTTTTACTTGGGAGAAATTGCAAGATTTTGTCTGTCAGATCTCTTCCAAACAAATGTGTTTTTAAATTTGCAAACATTTAAGGGTGATTCCTCAGACATGGGGGTGTTTTTTGTCCCTGTCTTTATCCTTCCCTTCCACACAAAATAAGACCAATTTTATGAAAATAATATAAATAATCAAAGGAGTTACGGCAATTGTAACGACATACTGTACAAGTGGTGTTCCGATTAATCAATTTAATCAACGTCGGTTGTATATACCTTTGAAATCAATTAATCGATCACCTTTTATCATGATTGATCATGGTTTGACTATATTTTGTCTACACACATTTACACAAAGAAGTTTTTAGTCTAGCTGTTTTGTGTTCTGCTAAAAAAACAGAAACGAAGGGGGAAGGACCTGTAACAACCCGATTTAAGCCGCCATGTGATTGGTTAAAGCCAGCATACACCGTTTGTGACAATCGAGTATCCCCATTTAAATACAGCTGTGAAAATGGCAGATGACAATAAAATGAATCTGACCATGCAGTGTATTATCCACAGGTCAGCAAAATAGCCAAGCCTTGCAACAAGGGTATTCAATCTTGCAGGAAGCCTAAATAGCAAGAAAAGGTCACAGTTAAAGCCTGAACATGTTGACAAAATTATATTTCAAAAGAAGAACTTTAGTATTAGTTAGGTTAAGCAATTAAATACCAATGAGCTGTAAGGTAACGCTTGGCAATTTTGCTTAGCAATACCTCTCACATATCTATTTTGCATAGAAATATCTTTCAGGGGGAACATTTGATTTTTCAGACATTTTTCAAGTCAGTTTAAAATTTTAAACTGTGCTATTGACTTAAAATATTGTTCAGCTTTCTTTTTTTTTATTTGATCCATTTTGAACATTTTCTGTCCTCATTGAAAAGTAAAGATGAAATTATCCTGCTCATATATTTCTTAAACTAAAAAAAGCAAGAGCATCGCATGCGGGTGCCAACCCTCATCCGTTTTTGCCAACATTAAATATTTTTTAATAAACATTTAAAAAAGTTGACCTTGAAAATCACAACTGAAATGCAAAGTTGAAGTACCATACCCTATAAACTTGACCTTTGACCTTTAAGGATCTTGACCTATGCATGGAATAGAATGTATACAACACAAAGATGTAAAATATGTAAACAAAAAATCACAATTGCTAATCCATGGAGTTTTTGATAATCAACACAAAACTGTAAAATTTGAAGACATTTAAAAAAAAGGAAATGTTCTTTCTTATCTGCCTAAAGATCATGACAAAAATCACACCTCAGGGTCATATGAATACAAACCAGTATACACAGTTTCAAAAAAAAATAATTAAAAAACTATTATAAAACTTGTCCAAAGTTATATCAAAATAAGGCCAAAGGTCAAGGTCGACAGATATATCACTGAGGTATATCTGAATAACCCTTGTCAAGATGAATATGCATACCAAATATAAAAGATGTATGTCAAATAGTAAAAGTTATGGCCAACATAAAAGTTTTTTGTTAAACATTTAAAAAAATTTACGTGTTACATTGATGGAAAGGTCTTGCCACAAGGAATTTACATGTGAAATATCAGTGCCCTGTTGGTAATGGTTCTGAAATGACAGGCACTTTAAAGTTTTCAGAAGTTACAGCAAAAATATGTCAAAGGTCAAGTTCAAGGTCAATAGATGAAAAGTTGAGGTTTATCTGAATAGCCCTTGCAAAGATGCATATTCATATCAAAAACAAAAGATGTATGTCAAATAGTAAAGAAATTTCAACCAACGTTAAACATTTCAAAATAGGTCAAAGATCAAAGGTCAAGGTCAAAAGTCAAAAAGTGTAACATTGATGGAAAGGTCTTGCCACAAGGAACTCATGTGTGAAATATCAGTGCCCTGTTAGTAACGGTTGTAAAATGATAGGCATTTTAAAGTTTTCAAAAGTTACAGCAAAAATAGGTCAAAGTTCAAGGTCAATAGGTGAAAAATTTGCATATGGCTGTATAGGCCTTGTCAAGATGAATAAGCATACCAAAAATGAAAGTTGAATATGGAATAGTAGAGAAGTTATGGCCAACGTTATTATTCCGGACGACGACGATGACCACACGGACGCTGGAGTTACGACAACAGCTCGTATTTGTTTTTTCGAAAAACAGACAAGCTAAAAAAAAACAATTCGAAGTCAGAAAAATACCTTTAACTACGCCGTGAAATTGACTTTGACTTTTCCAATAATTTTACACCGATGAAACTACAGTCGCTTTCCCTCTTACTGTAGAAAACAAACGACATTGTGTATGCCAATCAGAACGTAACTCAGCCCCTTGGCTTCACCTGGTTTTTGATTTTTGCTCGGTTCTCAGTTCTCTCGTGAGGGAAGTGTCGACCGAGACAGACTTTAAACATGAGGGCCAAGATGAATCTAAAAACTGCCTTCATTGCCTGTACATGTTTACAAAATTATGACATAGTTGTACTGAATACATTATCCACGAGATCGTTTATAATTTCAAAAACTAAACAGTGCCTGTGGACGAAATTTGAAGTCAAACTTGACTGAAAAATTATGGCTTTCAACACACAAATTTATACATTAAAAGGGGCATAACTCTTGACCTAATAGACCGATATCAGCCATAATCAAACTTGGTCAAGATATAATGGTACTAAACATTGTCAAAAAGTTTGAAGATGAGTGCTTAAGAAATGAAGATGCTAAGTTGCAAACAAACTGAAAATTGGCATTTTTTTAATATTTAAAGAGGCATAACTCCTGATCTAAAAGTCCAATATCAGCCATAATCAAACTTGGCCAAGATATTATGGTAATAAACATTGTCATATAGTTTGAAGATGATTGCTTAAGAAATAAAGATGCTAGAGTGCAAACAAACTGAAAAATGGCAATTTTTAATATTAAATGGTGCATAGCTCCTGACCTAATATGTCAATATCAGCCATTATCGAACTCAGCTGTGATATTAGAATAATAGACATTTTCATAAAGTTTGAAGATGATTGCTTAAGAAATGAAGATGATAGAGTGCAAATATTGTGAAATCTCGATTTTTTTATATTAAAAGTGGCATAACTCCCGACTTAATAGGCCAATATCCGTTATGATTGAACTTGGCCAAGATATTATGGTAATAAACACTGTCATAAAGTTTGATGATGATTGTTTAAGAAATAAAGATGATAGAGAGCAAACAAAGTGAATTTGTTTTTTATAATATTAAAAGGGGTCATAACTCATGACGTAATGGGCAGATATCAGTCATAATTGAACTTGGCCATGAAATTATGGTAATAAACATTACCATAAAGTTTGAAGATGATTGCTTAAGAAATGAAATTGCTTCAGTGCAAACAAAGTAAAATTTTGGCTTTTTTTAATATAATAAAGGGGCATAACTCATGGCCTAATGGGCCGATATCAGCCATAATCAAACTTGGCTGAGATATTATTGTAATAATTATTGTCATAAGTTCGAAGATAATTGCTAAAGAAATGAAGATGCTAGAGTGCAAACAAACTAATTGTGGACGACGGACGGACGACAGACGGACAGACGACAGACATTCATCGATCCTAATAGCTCATCCTGAGCACATGTGCTCAGCTTAAAAATTATTATACAGAGTGTCAGCGCTGTTTTTTGGAAAGGTTTTGAAATGACATTTGAGGATTTTATATAATTCCTACATGAAGTACCGCAATTAAAATGGCTAAGTGTTGTTAAAAGCCACACATTCGTAAACCATGATGACATGGACAAATATCACGCTCCGTTTGACAGTGATTACGCCACACTGCTTTTGTTGTGTTTTATTAATTCAAGACACAAAATTACTCTTGCTAAAACACCTCGAGTTTAAGTGCCACCTACATAGTTTGAAACTACATAGTTGTTTATTTAAATTCATTCATTATTTCCTCGCAAGATTACATGTACCTGCAGTCAATTCATAGTTTCACGAGTTATAAAACTGCGCACTTGATTCCTCTTGCTAAGGAGGCATGGTTTATATTCGCTGACGGAAGTGACGTTCTATTTGACAGGCGATAAAGTTGAATGAAATATCGGTTTTTTGTTGAAGTGTAATGTGGAGAAAAGTCAAAGTCAATCGCACAGCGTAGAAATTTATCTGTTAATGTTTGTACAGAACAAATCTGCAATTCATGATCGATTAATAGTCGATTATCGGTAACTTGCTAGAAAGTTATGATCGACCATGGTTTTACAAGTGATTCCCAAGACTATACTGTACGATTTCAATGGAAAAAGTTACATACCTTCATATTATTGGCTCAAACACAAAGGTAAACATAGGGAAGAACAATCAGTTTTACCATGTTCATCCAACCATGAAATATAGGTCACAATTATAAAACTGCATACATATTCAATCGATCATATCATGTTGTACACGTGTTTCATCATGATGTGAAAATCATCATCATAGAAAAAAAGGCTTAAACAAAAGGTAAACCAGATGAAAAACTTAGGCAGAACCGATTTTACAATTTTCATCCAACCATGAAATATAGACCATGTAAAGCAATAAATTTGCATTGATATTTTGATATACATATGTACATAGTTTCATAAAGATGCGAGGTCATCTTCATAAAAAATACTTAAACGTAAAGGTAAACCTGAGGAAGAACAATCAATTTCATCATGATCATCCAAACGTGAAATGATGGTTACAGCAATACATTTGCATAAATATTAGATAGATCATATAATGATGTACATGTGAACTTAATTTCATCAAGATGTGAAGTCAGCTTCATAGAAAAAAGCTTAAACACAAAGGTAAACATTAGGAAAAAAAACAATCAATTTCAGCATGTTCATATAACCATGAAATATAGGTCACAGCATAAATGTGCATACATATTAAATAGATCATATCAAGATGTACATGTGTACTGAGTTTCATAAAGATATGAAGTTATCTTTTTAGAAAAAAAGCTCAGTGGTGATTTCACTACAAAAGCCTTAAATCAAAATGGCATTTTCTAACTTCAAAATAATAATAACAAACAAGGTTTTCCATGATGCACAAAATCCCCCAAGTATTCAAAGCGTTGTCTCTTCAACTGCATGTAAGGGGTCACTTTATCCCCACTTGAAGAAAAACATCAAGGGTAAACCTTAAATAATGAGTTCAAAACAGAGTACCAAATCTGAATAAATTCTTTTTAATTATGTTTGTTTGTTTATTAGGTTTGACTTGACTATTTGAGTGTACCGTCGCTTTGACAGTATTTCAGTCATATAGCAACATCCAGCTTATTACAGGTGGAGGAAGACCCCGAATGCACATAGGCATCCGGGTAGAACCACCAACCTACCACAAGCAAGCTGGAAGGCTTCCTCACATGAAAATCCTAATGACCCTGCCGGGATTCGAACCCACGCGGTGAGGGGCTGAGTGAGTGTTAAAGTCAGCGACTTTACCTTCTCAGCCACGGAAACCTCTTATTAGGTTTAACATTCCACTTACAGTATTTCAGTCATTTGGAGACAATGTCTACTTGAGACAGATATAGTGCTGCCATACTGCAGTATCACATCGTAGACATGTCATGATACAACACCCAGTCACATTATCCTGACATTGAGCCAAACAGTCTTGGAACAACCGTTTTGTGCTGAGCATCAAAAAAGGGAGCTATACCAGTATCAGTTTTTACGACTTTTGCATGTTGCGGAAGGGGATCGAACCCACAACCTCCTGCTCCCGAAGAAGACACTCTAACCACTCAGCCACCAGGGACGGTGTTAATCATATGTTTACCCTTCCTTGTCTTGATCATTCGCGAGAATTTCTAATTTACCCAGACAGGTATCCTGTCTAAATTATTTACAAATAAAACTTGAAATTTTTTCAGATAAATAAGTTTATACAAACTTGAATATTTCTCTTATTTGCAGTTTTTTGTTATTGTTAAAGTGTATGTTACGTATTTTTGTAATGCAAGTTGCAAAGAGAGATTTAAACATACACTACACAGTTGTAGGGTATACCAACTTAACACTGCTCCAAACTTGATTACTACCGCCCTGTCCTACTGACAGCTATAGTCTTGGAGATAACAGTATATATTACAGTTTTTCAGGTGATGGACCATCACCATGACCAGAACGTCCTCAATAAGAGGGCTCAGGGCTTGATGGTCGTGTGAAAGCCAGCAAGTAATGATGGCAGACGATATAATCTGACACCTTCACAACAAGCATCAAGCGAACATGGCAATTTTAGACTTCTCCAAAGCATCTGAGGTGTCACATCCCTGTCTATCTGAGAATCTAAGAAACAATGGCATCCAGAGTAACATGCAGAGGTGGATTGACTCGTTTAGTTCCTAGCTGATTGCTTCTAGCAAGAAGAGGGGGATTGATACTTGGCATGACATTATTCTTTGTTTAATTTATATCAACGACATTGATACTAATATTGAATTCTAAAATTTGACTATTCACTAATGACTATGTCATTAACAGTCCCATTAATCTCTACTGAAATACAAACAAGAGGGCCATAATGGCCCTGGATCGCTCACCTGGTATCATTAGGCTATGTAAAATCAAGTGACCCCTGGGGCATAGCCAATTTTGACCCCATGGTCATGATTTGAACAAACTTGGTAGAGGTCTATTAGCCCATGTTTCATACCACATATCTAAAATCAAGACCTTGTGGCTTCTGAGAAAAATATTTTTCTAGTTTTTTTTCCAAAATAAGTATATGTAAAATCAATCGATCCCTGGGGCGGGGCCAATTTTGACCCCAGCGTCATGATCTGAACAAACTTGGTAAGAATCGACAAGACAATGCTACACACTAAATATCTAAACCCATGTGTTTTCTGAGAAGAAGATTGTTCAAGTTATTTCTATATTAGCCTATGTAAAATAGATGACCCCTATGGCCAAATTTGACCCCAGGGCCATGATTTGAACAAACTATGTATAGATCTACTAGGCAATGCATGATTCATGATTTGAACACACTTGGTAGAGGTCTATTAGTCCATGTTACATACCAAATATTAAAACTCCAGGCTTTCTGATTTCTGAGAAGATTTTTCAGATTTCTCCTATATTAGTCTATGTTAAATCAAGTGACCCCTGGGATGGGGCCAATTTTGACCCCAGGATCATGATTTGATCAAACTTGATAGAGATCTACTAGACAATGCTGCACACAAAATATCTTAACCCCTGGCCTTGTGGTTTCTGAGATTTTTCAAGTTTTTCCTATATTAGCCTATGTTAAATCAAGTGACCCCTGGGGCGGGGCCAATTTTAACCTCAGGGTCATAATTTGAACAATCCTGGTAGAGAGTTATAAGATCATGCTACATACCAAAAATCAAAAGGCTAGGCCTTGTGGTTTCGGAGAAGATTTTTAAAAAAATTTTTAGCTCCTGTGACCTAGATTTTTGACCAATCAAAATAATTTTAACAACTTTGGCAAAGGGTCCTATAATGAACATTCCTGTGAAGTTTTATCAAAATCCAGTGGGTAGTTTAGGAGATGTTGTTTAAAGAAATTGTTGACAACGGACGCACGAGACGCACGCACGACGGACGACGGACAAAAGGCGATCAGAAAAGCTCACCATGAGCACGTTGTGCTCAGGTGAGCTAGAAAAATAAATGGAGCAGATTCCAATAGAGATTGGAAGCCTATCAAATCATCAGCAGACCACCGATTTCTTCAGAGGGACCTTGAACAGGATGGAGTTTAACTAGCGAAATGCAGTTCAGAACATCCAGGAAGCACTTAAATGATGTAAGTTCACCAAATCAAACAATAACACCATCCATGCTTAATGTGTCGCTGTCAACCCCATGTGGGTGGGGGTGGTAAAAAACGTAAGTTTTTTTTCCAGTATTTTTTATCAGAAATACATGTACTGTAAGTATACAAATTCATTTCATATAAGAGAATACCATTTGAAAAAGGCTTTCAGATTTGGCCTCACATTCAAAGAAAAAAAAAATGTCTCATCTATTGTATGCATTTAATCAACACTTTTTGCTTTTTTGGCTGACAAAAAAAACTATTATATAGTTCATTGTCCAATTAACAAGAAGAGAGGAAATTATTAAAATGCAATTACCTATTAAATAGAAAAATGTGTTTTTCAAAATTTCCAAAAGAAGCCTGTTTAGTCAATAATAGGTGTAAAAGAAAGTAGCCTAGGTATGGAGCAAAAAGTTCCACAATACATGGAAATGATAAAATATATGGATTAAGCCGCAACATTTACGTAATAATGACGCAAATATTTCTGCATTGAGTAAGGATAATTATGAGATTAAATTACTGTAAAAAAAAATACACAAGAGGGCCATTATGGCCCTAAAGATGCTAGAGTGCAAACAAAATTAAAACTGGCAAATTTTAACATTACAAGGGACATAACTCCTATTTGGCCGATATCAGCCATAATCGAACTTGGCTGAAATAATATGGCTATAGACATTGTTCTAAAGTTTGAAGATGATTACTTGAGAAATGAAGATGTTAGAGCGCAAAAATATTGAAATCTGGCATTTTTTAATCCTAGAAGGGGCATAACTCCTGACCAATTGGAAAAAAGGCCAAATTATAGCTATAAACACTGTCATAAAGTTTAAGATGATAGCTTAGGAAATGAAGATGCTACAGTGCAAACAAAGTGCAATATGACT